>CM034360.1:109976422-110089539 GCA_019925275.1 Mytilus edulis
CTCCAAACTCCTTTGATATCTCTTACAGTAGAAGGAATTTGATTTTACATTCTAATCGTTATTGAAGAGTGTGGCCATGCTTAACATTACTGGAATAAGTTCATGTCAGCCACATTCTAATCGTTATTGAAGAGTGTGGCCATGGCTAACATCACTGGAATAAGTTCATGTCAGCCACATTCTAATCGTTATTGAAGAGTGTGGCCATGGCTAACATCACTGGAATAAGTTCATGTCAGCCACATTCTAATCGTTATTGAAGAGTGTGGCCATGGCTAACATCACTGGAATAAGTTTATGTCAGCCACATTCTAATCGTTATTGAAGAGTGTGGCCATGGCTAACATCACTGGAATAAGTTTATGTCAGCCACATTCTAATCGTTATTGAAGAGTGTGGCCATGGCTAACATCACTGGAATAAGTTCATGTCAGCCACATTCTAATCGTTATTGAAGAGTGTGGCCATGGCTAACATCACTGGAATAAGTTCATGTCAGCCACATTCTAATCGTTATTGAAGAGTGTGGCCATGGCTAACATCACTGGAATAAGTTTATGTCAGCCACATTCTAATCGTTATTGAAGAGTGTGGCCATGGCTAACATCACTGGAATAAGTTCATGTCAGCCACATTCTAATCGTTATTGAAGAGTGTGGCCATGGCTAACATCACTGGAATAAGTTCATGTCAGCCACATTCTAATCGTTATTGAAGAGTGTGGCCATGGCTAACATCACTGGAATAAGTTCATGTCAGCCACATTCTAATCGTTATTGAAGAGTGTGGCCATGGCTAACATCACTGGAATAAGTTCATGTCAGCCACATTCTAATCGTTATTGAAGAGTGTGGCCATGGCTAACATCACTGGAATAAGTTCATGTCAGCCACATTCTAATCGTTATTGAAGAGTGTGGCCATGGCTAACATCACTGGAATAAGTTCATGTCAGCCACATTCTAATCGTTATTGAAGAGTGTGGCCATGGCTAACATCACTGGAATAAGTTCATGTCAGCCACATTCTAATCGTTATTGAAGAGTGTGGCCATGGCTAACATCACTGGAATAAGTTCATGTCAGCCACATTCTAATCGTTATTGAAGAGTGTGGCCATGGCTAACATCACTGGAATAAGTTCATGTCAGCCACATTCTAATCGTTATTGAAGAGTGTGGCCATGCTTAACATCACTGGAATAAGTTCACGTCTGCCACATTCTAATCGTTTTTGAAGAGAGTGGACATGCTTAACATCACTGGAATAAGTTCATGCCTGCCACGTTTTAATCGTTTTTGAAGAGTGTGGCCATGCTTAACATCACTGGAATAAGTTCACGTCTGCCGCGTTTCAATAAAATATTACACTGTTTACTGTATTTCACAGTTCCATTGATTCTGTTAGCAGCTACAGTAGAATCTTTACTTTCAAAGAAATCATCACAAACTTTTAATGAAGTTAACGTGACCTAAAAAGTATAATTCAAATATTGAAAGTTTTTCATTTGTACAAATTCATGCCAACTCATTTTAAAAAAAAATTAATATGAAGTCAAGTCTGCTATTTAAGCAAATTAATAAAAAATGTATCCATGATGCCCCCACTTGCATATCTAATAAAAGTTAAAAATAGACATAATTCAGAATTATAAAAGTGATGCTATGTAAATTTCTTACTGAGTGGATTTTACTATTAATAAGTATTGTGTATAAGTTTTATAACATTTGATTGAGGCAAACTTTAGTAAAAGAACTGAAACGAAAAATTCATCAATTTTTCCATTTGTAAAGGGGCACAACTCTACAATGGTGTAGGTGATCCCACCAAAATTCAAACTTGATCTGTATTTTGTGGTAATTAGCATTTTGAAAAAGCTTCATAACATTTGGTTAAGGCAAACTTTTATAGCTGACTATGCAGTATGAGCTTTGCTCATTGTTGAAGACCGTACGGTAACCTATAGTTGTTAATGTCTGTGTCATTTTGGTCTTTTTTGATAGCTGTCTTATTAGCAATCGTACCATGTCTTCTTTTTTATATTAAGTTAGAGAAAGGAAACAAAAATTGCTGTGTAAGGGACATAACTCAAGAACAGTTAACTGGACACCAACAAAATTATAACTTGATCTGTATTTTGTGGTAATACATATTATGATTAAGTTTCATAACAATTTAGTTGAGGCAAACTAAAGTAAGAGAACGGAAACGAAAATTCAGCAATTTTTCCATTTATAAAGAAACTCTAGAACGATTAAAGTGATGTCACCAAAATTCAAACTTGAAAATCTGTGTTTAGTAGTAATAAGCATTCTGTATAAGTTTCATTTCATTTGGTTGAGCCAAACTAAAGTTGAAGAACAAAACCAACTTTGGGAGGTACACATGTACGGATGCAGACAGACTAGGGTTAAACGCCCTTTGCTACTGTGGGGGCATAAAAAAGATCTAACACATAAAGTACATTATATATAATTAGTTTGAAACCATCTATGAAAATAACATAAAATTGAGTTGTAAGAATTAATTAGAGACAATAACCACGGGTGTCATTCGGTTTATCGAGGGCAATGATCGTGAAAGAATATCTAACGGCGGTCAAGTATTGAGAGACGATCGTGAAAGTTCTGGTAACGGATCGTGAAGACATTTAATGTACATTCTAGTTCAGAATCTTTGAAAAAATCGCTTAATTTTCAAAACGCGGAAAAAATCCGAACAAAAAAATATGTCTGTCAAAATGGTTTAACTTCCTCAACATAACTGTGAAAGAAGATAAAGAAAATATGATGTACTTTTTGAAAAAACACAAAAGGCGCAATGCGTGTCTATGAAATTAGTTACAAATAACACGCTTTTTGTACCTATAATGGTCATATTTCAGAATATCATGATATATTTGAAATTTGTTCTTTGGTGTATCTGATAGTACAGTAAAATTAAAGTATGTTCTTCCCTTAAAAGCGTTAATTTGTTTATGAAAACCTTGAATTTGTTGAATTTCCATCAAACTTGATCGTGAAAGATCAGGCAACGTATTATTTTGATCGTGAAAGAAAATGCGTGACCAGACTTAATACTAGTAATCAGAAATCAGTATTTCTTTTACCATTTGATAAACCTGCAACTGGTTGAAGCCTGTAACTATTCTGATAAGGATGAACAATAAAGCTATTATTTTTTTTTCTATTCAACACTTTACCTCGAAAGTTAAAAATAAACAACAACTAAAAAACGTGTCTAAATAAGTGTGAAAGATTCAGCTCTGTGAATCGGTCTAGTGCAATTCAGGCAGACCGATACTATTTAGCCAATAATAAGGATAAACAACGTTTAAACCAAAATTTTATCCATCAAACAAAAAATTACAGCAAAAACGGCATCTTTCATGTGTAATTTGAGATTGAACGATAACCAACATTTTGTGCAACAGTACTTTCTTAAGTTCTTTATATACATCGCAGATGTGGATTGATTTAACTATACTAGAACACACCCGTGATATCGCGGGTCCGTGACTGAATTAAAGTATATAACTATGCGCAAGCCTTATTTTAGTATTAGTACAGTCATCTGATAAAGTCATGCCGATTTTAAGATACACAATTGTCTCTGCTTTCAAATCTTTCTGTTTGAACCCGTCGAACTGGAACTTATCAATTATTGGTAATATTAATTATTTGGAAAACAAAAGGTCCTGGAATGGAGTATTTTTTAATCAACTGCATTGTCCTATATTAGTTATAAATAAAGTTGAATTCTTTGATTCGCTGTTTTACGTCATGCCCGCTAACAAATTGAAACTTATTTTTAGTCCAGATTTTTAGTATTCGTATTGTTATCTTAGAAAGTCTTACGGATTAAAATACTACAATAGGTAACAATTTGACAATTTAGTAGTGTAAACCCTGTGATTATGACCCGTGTATATAGCATATTAATCCTGAATACACCGTTTGGTGGTGCGCCTGTCAGATGAGGAACGTACAGATAAGGTAATAGGGAACAGGTGATTATACTATTGGTATCGTATCGGACTCGACCCGGAACTTCCTAATTATTGGCAATATTAATTACGTGGAAAACAAAAGGGCCTGGAGTGGTGTAATTTTTAATCTACACCTTTGTACTATATTAGTTGTATATAAAGTTGAATTCTTTGATTCGTCGTTTTTACGTGATGACGGCTGACAAATTGGACCTCGTAATTTTAGTATTATAGATACTACAGACTGTAGAATACCAGATCGCAAATGCTGTAATGTCTGCTTTAATTATGATAGTATATTTGTTTAACGTCTATAATATCAAGGGTTTTACTAGAAGTGTCAAATGCGCTTAAGATTGTCATTGGTTCATAAAAAGAGGTCAAGGTCAGATGAACCATGCCATACAGATCTCTACAAATATTCCGTACACCAAATAAATGTGTTCCGATCCTTACAGTGCCTTAGAAACTGACAAATGTAAAAGTTATGTTTGGCCAATTAATTCGGAACATAAGGTCAAAAGTATATGAACCCTGACCGACAGCCAGACAGACATCTTACTATCATTCAATATATCTAATACAATTGACATCACCATTGTCATATATGAAACACGCAGATAGACATGTATACCATACACGAAATACCTTGGCGCTATAGCATTCAGGTATATATCCAAAAGGACAAACAACATAAAACAAACATTGCCGAATGATGCATGATAATGAGTTTGATGTTAGTTGAAACCTTGCAGAAGTCGAAAATGTACACCTTGCAATCATAACAACAACACTGGAATGTTTTTTCGGTGTTTTGTCACCCATTGTCTTTTATTATTGCCGTGTTGTTATTTCTTTTTCTTTTCATTTTCTGAAAATATTAATACTTTGAAAATCTTAAACCTATTGAGGATGTTGACCTATCTAGCTTTTCTCAATACCAATAACAAATATTAACTATCATATAATTGAAGAATAATTTGAACGTCTTCGTAGCATCAGATCTTTCACGATCCTTTTCACGATCTTCAAAAATGCGGTGCGTCATCTTTCACGATCCGAAAAATCAATTTTGTGTAAACAGTTCTTTATTTACCAAGTTTCAGATTATATTTATACAAAATAACTATGAGAACCATTTGATTAATTCAAATAGAATGCCCCTACTCGGATAAAAGTAGTTTATCTAGTCGAATTTGTGAAAAAAATCGTGTTTGTTTACATTTTTTATGTCATTGAAATGTCGAGAAGCAATCTGCCTTTTGTTGTTTTGTAAAAACTATGTACTTTTGAAAGTGGATATTCTCACATACTGATCATAATGTTAAACCATTTTGACAGACAGTTTTATTTTGTCGTAAATTTGTCTGTGTAATTAATTAAATTAGAATATTTACTGATCTTTCATATGTCCTCTCGATTAAATGTCTTTCACGATCCGTTACCAGAACTTTCACGATCGTCTCTCAATACTTGACCGCCGTTAGATATTCTTTCACGACCATTTCTCTCGATAAACCGAATGACACCCGTGATAACTAGAGGATAGTCTAGGACTGTACTTTTGATTAGTTGATTATTTTGTTTAAAAAAAAATCAATGATTGTATTGTATGTATGTACTAGTAGAGTCCTCCGATATCCGAAGAACCCCTCAAGAGCTGCGAGGGTACAGTGAAATCCATGTACACTCCCTAATGGAATTAATGGAGATGTGTCACTAACTTATGGGCTTTGCTCATTGTTCAAGGCCATACAGTGACCTATATTTGTTAATGTCTGCGTCATTTTGGTCTTTTGTGGATAGTTGTCTCATTGGCAATCATACCACATCTTCTTTTTTATATTTAAAAAGTTATATTTACAAGAACAATCCCCACCCCATCAACAAGGAGTGTTAGGACACCGAACAGATTCTGTATTATTATACTGGCAAAACATTTGTGATTCTGTGATTACTTGTACACCTGCATGAGTGCCTCATAGATGAACCCATTACCTTTGTTCCTTGAACAATAAACCCAAACACTCCATTGTTTTCCCTGTCCTCCCTCTAGATGACCCCATTACCTTGTCCTTGAACAATAAACCCAAACACTCCATTGTTTTCCCTGTCCTCCCTCTAGATGAACCCATTACCTTTGTTCCTTGAACAATAAACCCAAACACTCCATTGTTTTCCCTGTCCTCCCTCTAGATGAACCCATTACCTTTGTTCCTTGAACAATAAACCCAAACACTCCATTGTTTCCCAATGCTGATGTAGACTGTGTGACTGCTAACATATCTCCAATGTGTTGACCTTTGACATGACAATCAATATGATCAGCAACTTGTTCAAAATTGGCTGATGCATGTCTCAAATTACAGGTTCTGGCTTTCTTTTTATCTTCACAGTATTCCTTTACCTTGATAGAAAAAAAGATGTCATGATCATTGATTCAATATGTCCACTGTGAAGGATGGACATAGAGAATATTTAACGGTTTTCACCATTATCACCATGGACAAAAATTTGTATAGTTAGTTCTTACAAGGATTTGTATAGTTAGACCTGTACAAATCCTTGGTTTTTACTATACGAATCCTTGCCATGGATTGACCAAAAAGGAAAAATCCATATATGCTGTTGTTTATCATTTTACAAGAAGTTTGCAATACAAAATTGAAAATTTTTACTATGGTTTCAATATCTCTCAAATAATTTGACAAAATATATTAGCACTTGCAAAAAAAAATTAATGATGTACATGAACCACATCTAAGCAATGGATTTCATTAAAGTAAGTGTAAGGTGCCATCTAGCTAGGTGAGTTTTTGCTCAATGGTGAAGGTTTCATTGATGTAAAAACTAGCATTAAACTTTTTAAGTGTTTTTTTCGCTTTCATTTTTTGCTATGTCTGTAGTGATTTTGAGTCGAGACTTTATACTGTAAATTCAGAAATTATAACAAGGTTTTAAATAATGAAAATAAGGCAACTGGGTGAGTATCCCAATAAGAAGAATTCACATTCTGATATCTTATACATATATTTAAGTGCAGATTTTCCTTCAATTGCAATAATCTATCTCACATTTTTGTTCATTTTTTCAAAAAAATGCAAAATTAAATGCACATAATAATTTCTGAATCTACAGTACTGTGGATTCATTATTATTTGTTGGATACCAAGGGTTGTTGGTTGTGTGGATACAATTAAACCTCACATTTAAATGGTTAACAAATAAAACATTTTCTATATACTAAGGCTTTGTATACACAGATTGACTAAACCACAAAATCAAATATACACGAAAATGCAAATTTTTCTCAATCTAGTAAAAACCCACAAAAGTAAATGAATCCACAGTATTCTAGTTCCTTTGTTTTCCTTTGAGTACTTACTTTGGCGACAACAAACACAGATGATTCTAGTCTGGCAGCATCACAAGACTCAGACTCTGTAAACTTATATATCATTGCATCAGGTTCTGATATAAACTCTCTCTCTCCTATTGTAAAATAGTGTTCTGTTTTTGTAGTATCACTGTAAAGTAAGGAAAATGACTTTAAATTTCAACAAAATAGCAAGGCAAACCTGATTCAGAAATCAGAAAAGTATTTTCACTTAAAATAAAATGGTGAATAGAATTGAGGAATATGTCAAAATGAATAAAATACTGTTTAGGGTTCTTACTGAGGCTAGTTTATAAGCCCTGTACTCGTGAGAATTTGTCTTGTCAGACCAATTATTTTCAAAACTGATGAGTAAACAAATGCATCAAGATTGTCAAATGTGACACATCAACTGCACACATTAAAATATGTATATAAGTAAACAAAAACAAAAACATCATTTATAACAAAATTTGTTTTAATTTGCTTGATCTATAAACCTTATCATGGTGACTGAAATAATACATTATTTTTTTTTTGACAGACATGTACTTTGATTCATTTGGCCTTTTTAACCTTTTTTGAATCAAGCATCACTGTCACATGTGTCAGATAAGACTTTTATAGATGAAATGTACGTCTGACGATATACAAAATTTTAATCCTGGTATCTACATGTACAAATGTATGACATGAATGATGATTATTTATTTAAGAATTGAATGCTTCTTTTTGTAACTTCATTGGAATGTAAAAGCATTGACCAAAGTACATTTTGTATGAAGCGAGAAAGCGTTTCATACTCAAAATGTGTGCACGGTCAACGCTTTTACAACCCTATGAAGTTACAAAAAGAAGCATTCAATACTTATAATTACATTTTTTAGCTATGATCATGAAAACACATATTTATAACTTGTTTATTTAATTCACCTGACTGTGCACTTTATTGTGGGACCACTTGTTATCATGAATGAAATGTTTTATTGAGTGATGCAATTGCTTAATGAATAACACATGATGTGCAGTTAGCAAATCAGAATAAAGTATTATAATGAAACATACATCTAATGTAATTATATAGCAATGGAATTTAATTTTCTGACTATTGAACTTGCCATGGCCAAAAATTACAAGTGTTTGCACTGCAGTCTTTTTGCAGCTTCGTGTATACATGAATCTGAACAAGACAAAGTTTATGCAAAATTTTGGCAAACTCTTTAACATAGAATTGAGAATGGAAATGGGGAACATAGCCTATTAATTGCACCATTCCCTTTAGTATGTATCAAATGTCTATAACAAAATAAACAAAGCCAAAGTATATACAATGTATAATGCACTGATATTACATTTTTTTTGTGGTTTGTTTAATTATTTGTGATAAAAAAAATCCATACATTCACGACAATGCATTTATTTCAATACAATATTTATTAACACTTTTAAAATGTGTACATCATTTGTTCATAAAAAGCAAGTACTTACTAAATCTTTAAATCAAAAATTCTGACAAAAGCTGTGAATAAATCTAGAAACATCTTTTCTGTCACTGGATCACCATTATGGCTGTGCTTCATCATAAAGAGCAACTGGTCATAAAATAATTTCAGTCCATAAAAAATGCTGAAAGAAAGACAATTATAGTTTAGAGAATGGGAACGGAGAATGTGACACCCGACACATGTAATTCAAATTAGTTTAATTTGCATCAAAACGTTTTACATCCTAACGTCAATTCTAAAATGGAATTGCAATGCACGTCAAATTCGCTAAACTGTCCAATCGACTTTGACTTTCAATTTGAATTAACAAAAGCGTATTTCTAATGCGAATTGGATAATTCGAATTATCTAATTCGAATCAATTAGAATTAAAAAAGAAGAGTGTGTGAACACGATTAGTGAATTTGATTTGAATTCAATTCGAATTAAATGTACATGTGAACAAGGCATCAGAGAACAACACTTGGGCACGGCACTACCAATCTCAATGGATCTTTTTCAACACAGTGCAAAATATCCTGCATAGGTACATATATTAACTGACATGGTTGCATTGCTTACATGTGCATTTGACATGAATCATGTTTTAATACAAACATTTTAAAATATTGAACAGAATTGTTCTCATTGTGATTTGTTATATATGAAGGGAATTTACACATGTTATAAATTAATTTTTTAATGCAAACACTTTGTTTAGCAAAATGTTTATTGTTGGCCTTATATCAACAATCAGTAAGGTCCATCATTTGTACATAACACACAATGTTATTTATATTTTTGATTACATAGATGATGCCGTGCAGACAGGATCGATGATGATGATAGAACCCATCGAGTTTGGATATGACATTGTACAGTTGTATATTGTCCATGTTGTATCAAAAAGACAAAAACAATAAGCTTGATACATTTGTACAATTTATATATACATGATACATGGACCATAATTTGGTATTCGGCCTTTGGTTTCTTTTTGTATCCTTTTTTATAAGTTCTAAAATTTTAACTTTTATTTTTGGGTTGTGTTGGTGTTAAAATAGTATGAATGGAACAATTGAGTTTTTCGAGAAAAAATTAATACATTTTGATTCACCGTTTACGTGACAGGAAACCAAACAGGAAACCAATCTTTATTTTCTTTATTTTGCACAATATAATTCAAAAGGCATAAATAAACACCATTACTAGTGTTACTTGCTTCATGTTAATATTTAAAATCTATTTTCAATGTTATATTAAAGGTTTTTTTAAACCTGACAGGAAACCATAAGAAACCAAAAGCATTTTTTTAGTTTTATTTTATTGCAAAATCTGCTTAAAATAATCTGAACAGTATACTTTTTCTTAAAATCCATCTTAAATGTAACAGTATTATAAAACTCCTAAATATGTGCTTGTTTTGAAAACAATTAGTACAATTTATTCAGAATTTTCCATATTTTCTTCATTGATACAGGATACCATAATCGTTGTATCTTGATGTTTAAGCAAAAAAAATGTATTTATATTTGGTTTTGATATTCCAGTTATATACAATTTATTCCAAATCATTGGCAATGTAACATTCTTTAAATCCAGTAAAGAAAAAAACTTTTAACTTGGAATTAAAATCTTTAAAATAGGCACAATGTGATACTTGTGACCTGTACACCATCTACATGGTTTCCACATTTTAACCTACTTTAGTGGGCTAAAATCAATAAAGTACTTCCTTTCAAGTCATGCATGGTAAAAGTTTACTTCTCCTTTGACAAGTTTATTGCGTTTCTGATAAGTGTTTGCAGAACATGAATAAAAAATATTAATTAATCAAAGAGCTGATAGCTCTGAAGTGGAAGAAGGTGAATAAAAGGTAACTTGAATTACCATAAAAGCAGCCCCACTTACCCAGGCTGCTTTGTTCCATTATCGTTAAAATGTATTTTTTTTCTTCAAACAAGAAAAGGTCATAAGTACATGGATTTCCCATCCGTACAATCATTTTCTATGTTCAGTTGACTATGAAAATTAGGTAAAATCTTTAATTTGGCAGTAATTAAGAAGATCATATCAAGAGGAACACATGTGTACTAAGTTTCAAGTTGATTGGATTTCAACTTCATCAAAAACTACCTCGACCATAAACTTTATAACCAGAAGCAGGACGGACGGACAGACTAGAAAACATATTGCCCATAAATGGAGCATAAAAATAGTAAGACTTGTTACATACCTGCCAACTTTTGAAAGTTCCCATATGGGTTTTTACTGCACAACAACAAAATTAAAGGTTACAATTTTTAGCGATGTATTTTGCAAGATCTGGATTGTCTAGAAAAAGTGTCATATTTGTATGAACTTACATGCCTTTTCCTTAAGTCTGTTTGCATAATTCTAGTTATATATTAAATCGGTAGAAAGATTATACATGAAGCTAGCAGAAGCTAGACTATTAGCCTAGTTGCACATATTGTATGTTGACTTTTAACCAGTTATAAACAAATTTAATATATAAACTTCAATTTAATCCTTGAAAGGAGGTCTAAATTAATAAAATAATTTATAAATTTTAATTTTTTTATTTGTCCAAAATCATTTAAATTCATTTAATCAACATCCTTTTATGATAAGTACATACTAAAGAGTTCAATGAACGTGGACACATTCTAAATTTAGAATTGTCTGAACTGTGTAAAGAAACAAATTGTCATTTCATAAAATATGATTATATTAGTCCAGATCATTTTAGAGATGGCATACATCTTAAAGGTTATGGTATTGCAATACTTGTTAGTTGTATGAAAAGGGTAATGAATCCTTTAATAGGTGTAAAATCAGGAGATAGAAGAGATCAGAATACACATGCATCTGATTATAGAAAAGTAACAAATTATGGTCAGAAAGGTGTACAATATATGCAAAAAAATTATCAGTCAAACACTGGTAATTATATGAAAAAAGATCAATTTAATAATTACTATGGTCAAAATCAAAACATGTTTTCACAAAGTAATCATTCTAATAACTATAGGAAAGATCAAGTTGAGGGTAATGGAAACAGAGATAGAATGCTCGAAATGATGGAATTTATGCTCCAAGAAATGAGAAATATGAGGTAAAAAGCACAAAAAAATAAGTAATATCAAATGTACATGTAGGTACACTTTAGAATTTGCATTTTAGAATGTAAATATTCAAGTTTTGATAAGAAAATTTTAGTCAAAATAATAAAATGGATCAACTAGTATTATCACAACAATAAGATGATAAAAAAAACCAATATTTTCTTTTGCATGTAATGAGATAAAAAATGCTTATTTTGAATACATTGTAAATGCATGTAAGTGATGGGTGTTTCAGAAAAAACATATTAGTGTCATGATGAAAGGTAGAAATATCTGTATGTATATTTTTTGAGGTGATTTATTATGTTAAAGTTAGTTTTACAGAATACTTGTAAGATTCAGTTAATTTTTAGTTATACAGAACACTTGTAATATTCATTTTAACAATGAAAAGAGTTATTTCCCTTAGACTGTTGTATTTTTAGCAGTCATAGATAATAGTAAAAAAAAATTAATGTATTTTGGAACTATGATTATTGTTTAATCTATCATGTTTATAGAAACATTAACCAAACTATGTAATTATAATAGAAGGTTTTCAGGCTAACAAAAAGGTTTATTATACAATTGACAATAGCAAATATTAAAAAATGAACAGAATTCATAAAAAATTGTCAATTTCCTCATGGAATGTACATGGCCTTGGGGATAAAATGAAAGACCCAATGTTTCTGGATTTTTTAAATAAAGATATAAATATATTGTTAGAAACCTGGAAGGGGGGGTCAGAAGATTTTAAAATTGAAGGCTATAACATTATCTCTAAAGTACGCAAGAAAACAAAAAAAGCCAAAAGACATAGTGGAGGCATTATAGTCATGATTAAAAAACAATTTTACAAGGGGATTTCTTATCTTAAAGATGCTACGTCATCCCAGAATAGATTATGGTTAAAGCTTGACAAGTATTTCTTTGGACTTAAACAAGATTTATATCTTTGTGCTGTTTATATTCCCCCTTTTTCATCAGCACATTATGATAGTGACTTGGAAAATCTTGAAAATGAAATTAGTTCATTTTCTATTGAAGGACAAATTATTTTAATAGGGGATTTTAATTCTAGGACTGCAATGAAAGCAGATTACATAGAAAATGACTCAGATGAAATAAATAATTTTGATGGTATTGACCTTCTTCCAGAGAGCTATATAACTGATATTGATATCAGAAGAGTAAACCAAGATAGCACTTTGAATACATTGGGGAATAAATTACTTGAATTATGTTCATCCTCAAGGCTTCGTATACTTAATGGTCGTTTTTTGGGAGATTCCCTGGGATATTTTACTTATATGTGTAATACTGGGTTCAGTACAGTTGATTATGCTATTGCAAGTGAGAGTCTCCTGCCTGAGGTAAAATACTTTAAAACAAATGACTTTACATATTTATCAGATCATGTTCAAATAAACTTATATATGAATTGTTCTATTATATCAGATACATGTATGAAGAAATGTTTAGATGAGAAGAGATGGCATTTGATAAAATCATACAAATGGACAGAATTGTCATCTTCAAAATTAATTGATGTTCTATCAACAGAAAATGTTAAAAAGGAAATTTTAGATTTAGAGATGGAACATTTTGATAGCAATAAACTAGGCGTTGATGGTGCAACTGAAAAACTAAACAAAATTTTACAAACTATTGCAGAAAATACATGTAAAGTCATATCTAAACCAACAAAAAAGAAAAAGAAAAAAATTAAACAAGTATGGTCAGATAATGTAGTATATGAAACAAAAAGACAAATAAACTATTTAGGAAATAAAATCAAGAATAACTTAAATGACAAAAGTTTAAAATCTAAATATTTTGAATTATGTAAAAAACTAAAAAAAATGATTAAACAGAAAAAATTTGAATATCACCAAAAACTTTATAAATCACTTTCAGATAATTTAAAAAATAATCCAAAAGAATACTGGAATGTTCTAAAGGCAATAAAAAAGAAACCAAATATTGAAGAAGATATTCCTGAAATTTTAATGAATGAAAATAAAATCATAAAACATTTTCAGGATCAGGGTACACCAGCCTCATATGATAAATCCTTTGTAAATAAACTGGAACGTGAACTAAACATTATAGAAGATAATATTGAATTGAATATGGAAACTGATGCACCAATTACATTTGCTGAAGTAAAACTGGTCATTTCAAACCTTAAAGTAAACAAATCAGCAGGTCCAGATAGAATTGTGAATGAAATACTCAAACACTCACAACCTGTGATAATTAATTCTATTGTAAAAGTTTTTAATTTGATTTTAAAGACAGGTAATTATCCAGATTCTTGGAAATTATCTTTCATGATCCCTTTACATAAAAAAGGTGACAAGTTAGACCCTAATAATTATAGAGGCATTTCTCTTATAAGTAATCTACCAAAAATTTTTAATGCCATATTAAATAATAGGCTAATCAAGATTGTTGACAAACAATTAAGTGATTGTCAGTTTGGTTTCAGAGAAAATCACAGAACAGCTGATAGCATCTTTTTATTAAAGTCCTTGATTAATAAATATTTACATAAAGAGAAAAAAAAGATTTATGCCTGCTTCATAGATCTGAAAAAGGCTTTTGATTCAGTATGGAGAACTGCTTTACTTTATAAATTATGTAAAATGGGAGTTGGCAAGTCTTTTTATAGAGTTATAAAACAACAATACTTAAATACTAAATCATCTTTAAAATATAAAGATTATGTATCAGAATATTTTAATATTGCTAGAGGGGTTAAACAGGGAGACACACTAAGTCCCACTTTATTTAATGTCTTTATAAATGATATTGTAAAAAATTTTGAGGGAAATGATTCAAGTCCCCTTAAACTTATAAATAGTAAGGTAGGATGCCTTCTTTTTGCGGATGATCTTTTAATCCTGTCAGAATCAAAAGAGGGTCTACAAAACAGTTTAAATAACGTTAAATTATATTGTAACAAATGGCAACTCTCTTTGAATACAAACAAAACTAAATCCATGATTTTTAGTCAGTCAAAACATAAAAGTGAAACATCACATATTTACTATGAGAATAAAGCCATAGAGAGTGTAACAGAATATTCATTTTTGGGAATGTTGATAAAATGTAATGGAAATTTATCACAAAGTACTTTAGAGCTGACAAAAAAAGCAAAAAAAGTATTTTTTGCAATAAAATCATATACTAAATCATTGAATAATCTACCTATAAAAGTAGCAAATAATCTTTTTGATTCTTTAGTAAAACCAATTATGACCTATAATTCAGAAGTAACATATTTGGATACATATATTTCTTTTCATCGAGCCAAAAGCAGAGCCTTAACTTCAGGAAAAGAAATTAATCAACTTGATTTTATAGACAAAACCCCCATAGAAAATATGCATCTTAAATTTTGTAAATCTACTCTAGGGATAAGAAAAAATGCATCCAATTTAGGAGCAAGAGTTGAATTAGGAAGATTGCCTATAGAATGTTTTATTAAAACACAAACCCTTTTATATTTAGCTAGACTATATAATAATAATATTAATCCATTGTTAAAGGAAGCTTTTTCTCTAGCACAGTCTCTAGATTTGACAGGAACTTACTCATGGTATACATATGCTAAAAATATTGTCAAAGAGACTAACGTTGACCTTAATATTCTTTCTACTTGTAAGGACATAAAAGATGTAAATAAAATAAAAAACGATATAAAGTTAAAAATGAAAAATAGATATGAAGATTTAATTCAAAATAAATTTCAAAACATCGATGATAAAAGTAAATTTTTTCTCTATAAAAAACTTAAAAAAGATTACAAACTAGAATATTATCTAAATACATCTAATTTTCAGATAAGGAGATTAATCACTAAATTTAGAATAAGTGATCACTCCCTCTTGATTGAAAAGGGGAGATATTTTAAAATCCCAAGAGAGGAACGTCTTTGTCATAAATGTAAAATGCTAGAGGATGAGAAACATTTTTTACTATATTGTGAGTATAATAAAACTCTAAGAAATGAATTTTTTCATCACATATGTACAGAAAATAATAACTTTAATAATTTAAATGAAGAAGAAAAAATTCATTATTTACTAAATCCATCATCGCCTTTACAAACAAATAAGTTAGGATCCTTCTTGAAAAAGTCATTAGAACTGAGGGCAGGGGACTCTTTAACAACTTGTTTGTTGTTATACATTTTAATGCTGTTGATATTTTGTATGTTTAATATGTATGTATATATGTTTATTGTGTTTATTGTATTAATATATGTTGGTCACAAACTGTAAAGTTTATATGACAATAAAATATTTGATTGATTGATTGATTAAAATATTAATCATTTATAGTCTTTTTACCATTTACATTTTTAAAAGCAAAATAACTGAAAACAGGATAAAACAAAGGGAAGTAACAAAAAAGTATTTCAATATTCCCAATACACATCGTTTTGATAACACAACGGCAGTTAGCCGGAGGTAAACTTCGTTGAATACCAGTATGTTTGACACCCAAGCTGTCAAGTGAAGCCATATAATTATACATCTTCTTTGATGTTCAGGTAAAATTTATAAACACAGGTGTCAATTACACCCGTACAGTAGTAAGAAATGATCAAATATGGCGTCTGAAAAATTTCATACACGGGAGTTTTTTCTCCTAAACGGGAGGTTCACATGTATGTTACGAAGGGCATCTAATTCACATGACAAAGGAAACCCATGAATAAAGACATAGGCGGATCCAGGGGGGGGGGCCTGGGGGGCCCGGGCCCCCCCTTTTGTGGGAAAAATTTGGTTGATTATATAGGGAATCATTGAAGCATGACTGGAGCGGGCCCCCTCTTAGGTCAGTCAACGGGCCCCCCCTTAGGAAAAGTTCTGGATCCGCCACTGAAAGATAACACTTTATATATCCTTTTTATTTATATAAAAATAAAATCTTCTTGTCTGCAGGATTGCAAATTCGTAACTTCAAGGGCGAACTTGTAAACAGGGCGAGTTGTACCGATACCAAATTCACGCATGCGTAATACAAATATCTACAGTTAAAACATCCTGTTACAAGTAAACAAATTACGTTCATGTGGATGAGATGAAATCTAATAATTTACATAAATAAAAGGGTCATATTTACGATAGTGATTGTTTTACAATCATAATTTACAAATTAAATGATTCAGATACCCAATCATGTGTAAAAATCGGTGTCAGGAATCTAAGTTGTTTTGAAATTGTAATACACGAAATGAATGCGGCATACGGAGACTCAAAGCCAATGGTCGGCCCCTTAAGTCTTCAGAAGACTTGACGTCTTCTTCCACTAAAAACTGTGACAAAGATTCCAACTTTGTACATTCTAAGTGTAACGGTATATTAACATGTATTTGTTATTAAATTATATTTATTCACCTAAAATATCCAGTAATATTTACTGCTGAAGTTAAATCAATCCAACGAGCATTGGTACAATGATAAGAGACATAATTTCGATTGATTTTTTCAAGGACTCTTCACGTCATTATCGGGAAACGAAGTGTGTTCTAACGTCTGTCAAATATGAAATCGATTTTGTCAAGTCATTGGGCATTTATTTTCACACAGGATCGTATGTAACATTATGCACATAGGAAAAATAACAGACCACCGACGCAATCTCTTTGACAATTGTATTTTCCTCTTTTAAACAAGACGAAACAAGTCTACAGATTATGCTAACATCCCGTTGGAAACAAAAACAATGTTCATGTTTAGACCTAGTATTTCGTACATCTGGCCGTAATGGCGTTATCACATGTTAGTCACATGTTTCACGTATGACCGGAAATGGTTAGAACTTAAGGACAAAAACAATTTTAATAAATATCTGGACTTCTGTTTCGTGTGAAATGTAACGCATAACGACAACGTAATTTTCTTACTTAATTATTACGAAGATCAAAACAAGAATGTAAATCATCCTCGGATTTACCTGTTTGAACATCTCGCAAGAGTTCATATTTGCATATTGTTTTTAAGAATTCTATTACAACAAAGCAGATTACATCATCTAAAAATTGCGTTACAAAATCGGACACAAAAATCACGCCCCTGTTCTTACATCTGCTACATAAATACTTATAGTTCTCGGCATTTTCTTCTCACTATTCTTATTGGTCGATGTTCTTTGTTATTTGAAAGCAAAAGTTACGAATTTGCCGGCGACGATTATCTACAAATCAGTCAGCGTTATGCTCTTCGGAAGCAAAAAGTAACGCGAGAAACGACACAAAAATACGGTTGTAGAATCTTTGAAATTCGTATATTTTAAAAAAAATTCTAGGGAAGAGTAGCATACACTTGTATGTTGATAAAAATAATGGCATCTTTAGATGTAGTTGCAACTTTTCTTACAGTAATTCACATTTTATCACTTTTCTATAGTTATAGGAAACAGAGCCCAATAGCAAATTATGGTCCATATGCAGGAGAGAAATTGTCCTTAAGACAAAAACAATAAAAAAAATAAGACCAAATAATGTGTTGACTTACACTTATATATTGTTTATAAATATTTAATAACAGGTACATGTCATGATGTTGTATGGCAGTTACATTGTATTCCCGTTCATATACTTACCATCGACACATTTCCAGGACAATAACTTTATTCTCTTTACTCTTTCGATTTAACCATTCACATAAATATAATGATGACCTCTCAAATTGTCTATCAAGTTCTTGAACCTTCTTCAAGGCACTGCCAATATTAATTTGATTGATATATTCACAATCCAAGTCATCCCAACAATTCAGAACATACTCGAAGCATTCTATTCTTAATTTAAAAGAATTTTCAAATGTTGCAAGTGTGCTTTTAACTATTTGCTTTTGTTGACTAGTAATGTTGGTTGTGTTTCTTTCATCTTGACCAAAATGGTCAACATGAACAATAAATGTTGGTGTCACGTGTGGATTGGGCTCTTCAATAAGGTTGGGGAATTGTTCAAAAATACAATTACAGAACTTTGAATCTTGTTTTAATGTTATATATTCTTTGATGAAGTGTGAATTCGGATCTGAATATGCTGTACATTTGATTTGCAGACGATTACAAATTAGTTTTGCATTCCAATCGTTTGTTTTTGATGGAATATCCCCATCACTAATGCCACTGGTGTTACTGTTTGGTAACGAGGACAGCACCTCAGACTCTCCATTCGATCCAGAACACTTCCTTTTAAGAGCAGACTTTCTTTTTGGTTCTTTCGAGAATACAGATGAGCTAGAAGAAGGATCGTCACCGTGTTCGGACATTATTTTTATTTTTTGTTGGGAGAAAATAATAGCTGGGGAATGAAACTTACGTGATTGTGTCAAGTAAGATTACATTGATTCGTCCTTAGTAATCTCGGCCCTTTTCTTAAACGGCTCGTCTATGACAAGACTGTATAAAAAAGAAAATTGTTCAGATAAACCTAGCTTTTCTTAATATTTTCAAATAAACCGGGATTTTCTCCAGATAATGAATTTTCTGTATTGTCTGAGATAAACTAGGATTTTTTCGAATTTGAATTAAGCTGAGATAATCTTAGTTTATCTGAGATAAACCTAATTTATCTGAGATAATCTAAGATTAATTAATAAAAGTGGTTCAGGCGTGCCATACATATATATTATATATATATATAGGTGATAGATATACAGAGTGGTGTTAGATATTCAGAGGGGTGATAGAGTATTCAGAGGGTCGATAGATATACAGAGTGGTGTTAGGTGTACAGAGTGGTGATAGATATACAGGGTGGTTGATAATAGACAAACTTGTGATTGATATTCAGATCAGAAGTAGATATACGGATAGGTGTTAGATATACAGAGTGGTTATAGATATACAGAGTGGTGATAGTTGTACAGATGCGTGATAGATATACGGATTGGTGAAAGATAAACAGAGTGGTGAAAGATAAACAGAGTGGTGAAAGATATATAGAGTGGTGAAAGATGTACAGAGTGGTGATAGATATACAGAGTGGTGATAGATGCACAGATTGGTGATAGATATACAGAGTAATAAATGATATACAAATTGTTAATATATTGTAACGTTTTCGCTCAGTGTTGCTATAGGGTTTTCAGATAATCAATTATCTGGAGATAAACTAGGATTATCTGAAAATTGTTCAGATAAACCTAGCTTTTATTAATATTTTCAAATAAACCGGGATTTTCTCCAGATAATGAATTTTCTGTATTATCTGAGATAAACTAGGATTTTTTCGAATTTGAATTAAGCTGAGATAATCTTAGTTTATCTGAGATAAACCGGGATTATCTGAGATAAACCGGGATTATCTGAGATAAACCTAATTTATCTATGATAATCTAAGATTAATTAATAAAAGTGGTTCAGGCGTGCCATACATATATATAATATAATCTCCACAAATTAAAATTTTACCTTTTTTGTAATTTGGTATATCTTTTTCAATGCAATTTAGAATGTCCAATTCGAATCGCTAGGTTAATGCTGAACAACTAGGGGGAAATATGCTAAAGTCTATATACAACAACAACAACAACAAATAATATGTAATTTTCCATGGAATCATTGCAAAGTTAACTCTTTCTGGTTCACTCAATGTCACTATTTCGGTTGATATGTTTCAAGGTTAATAACGTTATATATGTCATACAGCATTTAGCAGCAGACCCTACGGTTTTATCGTGTACCAAGAATGAGTAATAATATAAAAAGGAGATGTGGTATGATTGCCAATGAGACAACTATCCACAAAAGACTAAAATTACACAAACAATAAGCATTAAACCTTAAATTAAACCATGAAGGGACAATAATTCCTATTAAATACCGTTGGATTGTTTCACAACATATAATATATATCGCTCACATCAAAAACAGAAGGGGGAAATAACTCTTATACATAGAGTCTTCATGTCACTTCGGTAAAACTTATCAAAGTTGAATCAAATTTAGACATGCAGATATATGATAAAATATACTTAAAAAAAACACGTGAAAAATTACGATTGCACAATATAATATAAAACGTTTCCATCGGCATAGCTAAATACGGCGGCAAAGTTGGAACCCTGAACAGTTGGGACAAGCCTGAAACTACTGTGAATTTGGATTATATACCTATCAAAAAGGTATATACACCGAATGAATGTGCTCATAGAACTGAAGAAAAAAAATTAGACTTTTACCTTTTATGGTCCAACATCCAACATATTTCTGTACTGTGAGAATCAACATATTCTTCTTCCTCTTCTCAAAATTGAGTTGTTATCAAATATTAGACACATCATAGGTTTCTGAAACAGAATAGATAAGGCCAAAGAACATAAAAAAAAAATAAATTATACTATTTCGTTCCTATATCCAAAATTTAAATACACTGTTGAACTCATCATGTTATAATGCTTCGGGAATTCTATTCATTTATTTGTTTGTTCATGCACAAAATAAGCTGAGTTCTACATTGGTTCGCTACATAAATATATATATTCAGCATTCTGCAAATTTTTCTTTTTTAAGATCTATGTTTGAGGTACAAAAGGTCCAAAATGAATACATCAGAGCTAACGATTGGATAACAACTAGCTGTCATATTACTGACTTGGTAAACTAGCACAATAACACAACGACGGGATGTACAAGGACCGAGCCACATCAAGTGGATATTGACAAAAATAGACTAATTTAACAGTAAAAGTAATAATTTTACAAAGACAAATAAAAGAATACTATAACACGTTGTTAATATGATAAACAACGTTAGTACCTAGAATCTATACTTCAACACCATCGTGTATTATTTGTGATGTTGCTACGGAAAATTTATCAACAAGTTCTTGGTATCCAGTATCTTCCGATGAACGGTTTTTTTTTTTAGAAAAAGGACGATAAATTCTTTGACAAACCTCTGGTTCGTCAACTTTCTGCATGCTCAAACACTGGTGACGTTTTACAAAGTTTGAGTAGAAGTAACCACATTTACACCTCCACTTTCTTATATTTGATGCGTTCCCCTCAGTTTTAGTTTGTAACAGGGATTTGTTTTTTTTTTGCAATCGATTTATGAATTTCGAATAACGATATACTACTCTTACCTTTAATAAAGTTGATTTTAAACAAAAAGAAAGAATGATGATCTTGGACTATGCTGAATTAATCTGACTATATATCAAATATTTTGATATTGGACCATAAAAGGTATATAGATATAGGAAGATGTGGTGTGAGTGCCAATGAGACAACTCTCCAAGGGGCGTAGCTAGGTATCAAATCAACTGTAGGCACAAATCGGCAGGGGTCTGGGGGCCGCTTAAGGCCCCCAGTAGGTCCAGGGCAGAGCCCTGGTAGGGGGTTTGGGGGGGGGGCGAAGCCCCCCGATGGAAAACGGTTTTCAGCATTTTAGTTGCATAATTTTGTGTACAAAAATATCATTTTTCTGGTCTTTATCATGATAATATTCATGAAGAAAAGTTCGAAAAATTATGAATAATTTTACATTAACACCTGAATTAACGTAGTAGTGTACAATAAAAAATCTGAAAAAAATTAAATTATTACAATATGCCCAGTGAAAATCAGACTAGTTTTAGATTAAGGCCTACAGAGGGTCAAAGGAAAAGATTTTCAAAGTTTTTTGAACGAATCTTTTATCTCAAATTTGGGCAAAAATTGGTTAAACAAATCTAATATATCTAAACTTTTATGAATAACTTTCAGATCCAGCTTCATACACAAAGACAATGATACATTTACTCAAAGTCAAGTCGACGGGTTTTTTCTGCCGATAAAATCAGTTATACTCGCATCAACATCAACATTGAGGTGTTGGTGGATATATGAAGAAGAGATAAATTTGAAAGTCGCTCGTCTCCCATTGTAAACTGAAACTTACAAGTTACGAAAATAACAGATGTGTTTGCATCCAAAGACAGTGCGAAGTATATATTTTCGTTGGCAAACATCACTTAACTATAAAAAAAAAAATATAAAGCTCACAACGTCATGAATTGCCGATGTCCACATACCAAAGAAAACAAATACTTGCCGTTGAAAATCGCTCAGATTCGATGTGTCTGAGATTATGAATAAAATCTTGAAATCTTAATATTTATAAGTGTGGACGGAATGACAAACAGATATTGACAAACGAAGAGACAGACATAGTGATTACTTAATGGCACCCGCTAAAAGATGGGGGTGTAGGAGGGGTCCTGATCCCGAAATCCCGGGCTTAAAAACACAAAATCCCGAGGTCTCTAAATTAAAAAAAAAAAAAAAATCCAGACATCCAGAAGTTCAAAAAAAAAAGAATCCCGAGCTTAAAAACACCCGATCCCGGACTCCCAATAAAGGTCATATCCCTCTCCTAAATGTAAGTAAGGTCTTAATCAATATACTTCTTCCCTCTTCCCTTTATACAGGTTTCCTCAAGTATTTTTTTCCAATGGGGGTATAATCGGCAAATTTATGTATAGGCACGTGCCTAGTCGAGCCTTAGGTAGCTACGCCCCTACGGCGGGCGGGCGGGGCATTCAAATAACAATTTAAAAAGTAAACCATTATAGGTTAAAGTACGGCCTTCAACACGGAACCTTGGCTCACACCGAACAACAAGTTATAAAGGGCCCCAAAATTACTAGTGTAAACATTCAAACGGGAAAACCAACGGTCTAATGTCTATCATTTATGTTCTTAGACCACAGGCACTTGTCTCAGAATTTTTGGTTTCCTATATACCTTAATATAACACAAGGTAATTAACTAAATTAAAAAAAAAAAAGACACCCAGTCCCGAAATCACATTATTTTTTTTATTTCTCGGTTGTCAAACCTACTTAAACTTATTATGCTGTAAATCTAAATTGATTTATCTACATAATAGTATATGACACGACTATAATTGTTGTCGGGATCTTTAGTAGCAGGCCTCAGAAGTCGGTCAACGGGATGTGTTTTTACATTCGTCTCAAGCTTTGGCAACCCCCAGCCTGCAGTGATTGAATTATTATATAAAAAAATTTAGAATAAAAACTATCAGCTTCCCTTTGACTATAAATTATTATCTTTATTGTAAATTCTTTACAGATTAGGTGACATTCATTTTGTTATGAAACACACGTGTACACAACGACGCTAATGTAGAGTTATAAATTGACCAAAATGTGGACCAGTGTGCTCTTTATCGAGACATATGATTGAACATTTTACGGATTATAATTCTGTCTAGACTTTTTTCATAAATGTTACATTGACATCTATTTTCTTTCAAAAACAACCAAAAAATAACAAGGATTTTATAAGATTATAAATGAAAATGTGTACTACTATGTTTAATCAAATAATGAATAAAAAAAGTAAGGGTTAATGTGCATTTTCTTTTAATGTGATACAGGATCATGCATATAACCAGAGGGTTCCGAATATTTGACAAAATTAAAACAACACCCGAGGAGCAAACTTCATTAATGTTTTTTTTAAAGTGTTCACAATGTAACCCATATCAATAAGCTATGGTTAAGTTACATTTAATGTATTTCAAAAAAAAAAAAAAAGGCCGCTTCATTTAATTAATTTATTGAAATTCGAAAGTACATTGACAAATTAATATTCATAAAGACAAATTAAATTCATATAGGAAAGCTCATTAGCAAAAATGAAAGACAATACAATATTCATAATATAATAATAACAAGATGACGGGATATATAAGTACAGAACTACATCATATGTATCAAAGAAACACAAAAAGGGATGTATGGTATAGACAAAGCACATTAGCAAAAATGAAGAACTAGAACACAAAAATTGGTATATACAATGACAAAACGACGGGATGTATAGAGTGACGCTAAATGGATATCACATATTCTAACATGACGTCCTTCAAACGCTTTTTAAAAGTACACACCCGTGGTAAAATATGAATATATTTCATGGGCTGTTCCCATTGTACCCTCACGTCATATGTTTTTTAATGAATGAGGAACCCGACTTTAAAGGCAATGTTAAACATAACATTAAACTGACAATATAACATTACAGAACTACAACACAAACAAATAGGAGAACATATTGAACAAAGAAATACACGAATAATAGCTAACAAAAGGCACCAGGTTTAAAATTTAATACGTCGGAAGTGCGTTTCGTCCACACAAGACTTACTAGTGACGCTCAGATACAAAAGTTCGAAAGCCAAAACAAGGACAAAGTTGAACAGCACTGAGGACCAAAAGCTAAAAAAAGTTGTGCCAAATACGGTTAGGATTATTGCAATTGCATTTTTAAATTAGAATGATATTTTACCTGAAAAACAAATTACGTTTCCATTTTATTCATTTTTGTTATTATAGACAAATGTCACATGTAAAACGTATTAAGTCCATGATCTTCAACAGTTTTGGTTCTTAAACACTTTCGGATTTGAGCTTTACTGATGAAAGTAAATATAGAACAGCGTGTTGGGCGTCTGGACATTTTTAACGTGTTGGGTGTCTTAGGGGACGACCATTTGATACCGGTATTATGGGTGGAGGGGTATTTTTGTTAACTAAGAGAACAGATTATTCATTTCCTGCACTATTGAAGCAAGATTTTTCATTTTCATAAAAAACAAAGGACGGATTGTTTATTTTCACAACTATATTTATGATATTCGAAAACATACAATTTTTAAATGATTTGTATACTAAGTATTATAAATAATTCATGTATGGTCAAGTCATTATGTACCATTTAATCAGAATTAATCATCATCCTCTGCAGAAATGAATCTTTTTATATTCCCAGCTGCATATACATGTATTGCATACATACAAAGTATTAAATTGTGGTTGTAACTAGCCACTAATAAAAGTATTGGCTAACATATTTCGCCGAGCGGAGCCACACTGAAGGCCCAAGAAGCTATAGAACAAATGATGCAAGATCATGATTCCTGGTTGTTCCGAAGACGCTTTCATAATCTGAAAATGCAAGTTTGGTTTTAATGATTTTTGACAATATTTTGGTTCCAAATCAAACTGTATAAATAAAGGCAACAGTAGTTATACCGCTGTTCAAAACTCATAAATCCATGGACAAAAAACAAAATCGGGGCAACAAACCAAAACCGAGGGAAACGCATTAAATATAAGAGGAGAACAGTGTAAGACTTAAGTTTCTAAGGACAACACCAAAAGACCAATGTGCAGGATAAAGCAAAAATGGAATTCACATAGTTAAGTCTGTGGCTGCTCTTTTTTTTTATTACTCATAATCAAGTTCATAACAGATATACTAGGTTACAAAAGGAATGCAACACTAATAGAATACAGAAGGGACATCAATGAACATAGGACAAATAAATAGGAAACATTGATCCCGAAAAATCAGGGCTACGTACGTCTGAGGGAAAACAGAACTTGCTCTTTGCAATGCACTCGCCGTGAACACAATTTGATATGGAGACAAGCGTTTGGTTTTGAAATTTCCAACATGAGGCATTTGCCCTAATGTAGTTACGGCCCATTTAAAATAAAAGTCAGGTAAGATTTCCTGAGACAATTAATATACCTCAAGTTAAAATGAAACAAATTTTCAGACATTTCAAGTATATTTAAACAATATTTATAATTTTTTTATTTAAAAAATTGGGAAGTGTTTCCCGATTTTTTTTGGGGAAAAGATGTTTTTATGAAGAATCTGGTGCCATCACATACTTTCGATTAGACCTGCTGAGTTATTTATGTTCAATACCTTGCAAGTGGTAAATTATTTTCAAACTACCACATAACAAACCATTTATTTTTGTGATTATCAAGGCTAAGTTATTTATTTTCAAAATCCTCCTCCCCAGAATATCAAATGGTCGTCCCCTTATCACGCTTATGCAATTAAATATACATATATTTTCCAACAGAGAACTATCTGATTAGTGTATGAAGTATATTTAGCCTGAGAAAAAAATACTTCATTTTAATATTACAAAATATGTTATTCACCATGATTTCATGCGAGGTATACGGTTAATATAGTTTTGGGTTAATATATAAAATTAGAAGAAGGAAAATATGTTTTTAAAATAGTAACCATTTCAAAAGATCTATTAAAAACAATTCAGAACGAGGAAGTAGTAATTCATAGCATAATGCAACCATTAACGGGGATCGTTGGGCTGTTTTGAATTGATTGCATTGCCATCGATGTTAATCATGTCTAGTAAATGTATGTAGCTCTTTTTGTAAAACATTATTCTGTGTGAAACGCATTCTTAGCCTTTGTCTGACTTGTAACGAAAATGACAATGCGATATTCAAATAGTTCAATTCAAATGTATAACTTATTGGCCATTTTGTACGTTTTGTTCAGTTCTGGAGAGGAAATAACTTTCACTTAAAATACACAGCTACTTTTGCATAGGTACTATTTTTGACCTAAAATGTGTAGTACTGGAAATCTACTTTTAATATTCAATACTATTTTGTTACTCTAAAATTATTGTAATATTTAGGTACCTGTATTTTACAGTACTTTATTTGTACTACAAATTTTTGGTTACTACTGTAACAGTTACATTTTCAGCATTTTGAAAGTTGTCTATTTCAAATCTCTTTAAATTATGATTTTCAAACATGGACTATTGTATTATTTCTATACCAAAAATATTTAGTACAAATCAAGTACTGTAAAATACAAGTACATAAATATTACTATAGTTTTAAAGTAAAGAAATGGTACTAAATATTGAAAGTGAATTTCCTGTACTGCATTTTTTTAGTACAGACATGTTACCTATGCAAAAGTAGCTGTGTACATGTTGTAGAGAAAAATCTATAAAGCTTTCCTTTGATTACTTAAAACATATTTCTTAAGAGGGGTACAATATCTTTTTATTTTAACCTGTTTTGGGTTTTTTTTCAAGGTGTTGTAAACTGTTATCCGTGATAAATTTAAACATGTTAAACTGTTAACTGTTTTCAACCCATTGTGTTATGAACATTTTTGTATTTGTTGTAAACTGTTGTCAAAATGGAGGTGTTATTAACATTTGTAAGGACCCCTTATTGTCCCCCTCATCTAAAAATTATTGAATTTCAGCTGTAACACATTTTCCTATTGGCTGACTCCTTTTTCATGGGATTGTGATGACAGGAATGTTTTTCATGATGTATTCCTTATAAATAAAATTAAGAAGTCAAATTATATGGAATCAATGTAATATTTTCCTGAAACAACATTGAAAATGTGGGGCACACTATAGCATGGTTTTGGTTGCAAAAATTAGATTTTTTTCATTTAAATGCAATAGTTTTTCATTTGAATGGTATATTTTTTTCATTTAGATGAAATATACCATTCAAATGAAAAAATATTGCATTCAAATGAAAATATATACCAATTAAATATAAAATATTGCATATAAATGGAAAAAACTTTTGTTTGTTTATCTTTAAAAATATATGTGAAAAACTGTTATTTTGTTCATCTGTAAAAAAATAATTTCTTCTGTTGTTCACATGTATATTTTTTAAAGACGTGAACAACTTTAAAAACTAAAACTCAATTAATGAATACAATGTCATACATTAAATTCATGGTGCACTTCGATACGTTGAGTCTAACTCACTGTGTATTCAGGTTTTTGATGTTACCTTATGGAGGACCGTTCAATATTTACTAGATGGACGGGCCGGTGCATTTTTAATATTGTTTCATTAAAAAGGTCCTTGCCCTTTCTTTTAAATACTGACAAAAGTCCTTGCCCATCTAAAAAAGTCTATAAAAAATTCCCTGCCCCTCTAAAACTATAAGACAATCAAAAATGATTTAGGTTCTTTTTCTATTTTAAAGTTTGGATGTTTATGTCTTAAAATCAAAGAATAGACTTTGGTGTAAATACAAAATTTAAAATGTGCTACAATGTAGTTTAATAATACATTTGTTTGTATCAGAACCATACATTTTATTGTATTTAAAACCAGTATGAATATACATGTATAGAATTGATTTTATTTGCACAGCCTCACAAACAATATTGATTTAAAATTTAAAAAAAAATTTAGATTAAGGAACAGGAACTCTTAAACTAGTAAACAAATCATATATTGAATTACCAATTATTGTCTTAATTACAAAGTATATGTTTATAGTTCAAATATCAATTTCCGTTTATTTATTCTACTTTTCAAAAAGAAATTATGGTCTTTTTAAGCAATATAGACAGACATGATTTAACTTAGGTGCAGCCTTTTGCACATATAGTTTTAATTAACTCCCTAAATTTGACAGCAAAACACCAAACCATCAAACAACCTGGCATTCTGAAAGATCAATACATAAATAAGATAGCCGTAAAGTTATGTAACGATAACCGAGCGGTCAGGCTTTGGTGTTAACTATAAATATTGGAACCCTTAGTGTGTTGCTATAAGAATGGAATATATGAACTAAATTTATAACTGGCGACTCTTCTTTGGTAACTTGGTTCTCTGGTATCGTGGTATTCGGATAGATCTACAGTTGGTTCTGTATAGGTTTTGTGGTACGTTGTGGTATTCTGATAGATCGTAGTTTGGTTCCGTTTAGGTTTTTGTAAGAATAACAGACTCGTCGAATAAAAATCAGCTTGTATTTACGTGCAATAAATATCAGCAATTCGTACACATAATAAATAACCTAAGTAACAGTATTCTAGTTTAACAAATAAATACCTTACTTTATTAGAATATCGTAAAGAAAATGGATAGCGGAACTATAATACATAAATACCTAGAAAGTTTACGAACAAGACAGTTTGGTAATCGGCAAATGGTAACGGAAATTCAATGTCAAAAGATAACGTTTCTCTCGAGAAGTTATTCTCTAAATACAACTTGTTATGGAACTAACAAGCCAACATTCTACGGAAAAAGTCTGGTTATTACTTAATCGCTTGGAATTAGCGTGTGTCACTTGCCCAGGGTAAAGTGATCTAAAGTCGTACTGAAGCCTTTTTGGCTTACTCCAATGTATTTATACTTTGGTAAACCATTACCAAAATGGTTTAACATTTACCATTTCGGCTTACCATTTCCGCTTACCATTTACCTAAATTACCAAACCCAGAGCCGAGGTCATAGAAAAATTAGGTTATGACGTCATTAGTGTACTTAAAATGAAGTAAACAATTCACAGCTGTTCCGATAGTAAAAACATGGACGTTAAGAATAATAAAAAGTTAACAATGTTTACACAAAGTTGTACAAGAAATATAAAATAAAAACAGTCAATAAACGGTAAGGTTTTAACAACATCATCACACAATTTTAGGGAAAACAAGTTCCATTTCAAAGAACCCCCATTTTGTTTACACTCTCCCCACCTTTGAAAAATAATGTTTGTCCTCAAACATGAATAGCCATTCCCTAAAATTTAAAACAAGTTCTCCAATATTTTTCTTTTAAAATATTCTATAACATACATATTCAAAATAATAAAACAATATTTGATCAAACAGAAATATAATACAATCTTCTGAGTTTTCATTGTTCATTTTCGTCTTCCCGCAAAATTTGACTTCCGCACAGTTCTTTATGATCCTTTAATTTTGTAAATGTTTATATAGCACCAACATCTCTTCTTCCCATAACGATTGTTCATAAAACACGAGTTCTGTTTATTTTGACGAATGTTTATAGCCGGAGCACAGACATATCTTTTCACTTGAAAAACGTTCATAAATCATCAACAAACACATCATCTTCTAATAACTATAGTTCATAAAATATGAGTTATGTGCATGTTAACATAGAGCGCCGAAAAATCTTCTTTACTTGCATGTCGAATGTTCATAAAGCACCATCACACCTTCTTCGTATAATGAAGTTCTTAAATCGAAACTAATTCTGTGTATTTTGACAAATGTTTATTTATAGAGCATCATCAGATATTCTTCGCGGGACGAACGTTCATAGAGCACTATTGTATGAATGAATTTCCTGAAATCAAGTTACATATTTAAACAATCAACAAATGTTCACAATATCAATAAAAATCTGAAATTAAATTACATTTAATCTACAAAAACTCTTTCCCTTATCCAATAAATACATGGACTTTTATTTTTAAAAATCAAACTCAATAATCATTGATACAAGTATATCTATGTCAGCAATAATGAGACACGATACCGAGTATTTATTAGACTGTGTTGGTAATACAGCAGTCCCCATCGGCATAACTACGCTTCCATTAGTCATGCAGGGGTATCCCACTACGTGTATTGGTTAACACTGTCTTCCCAATCTTGGACATGGTATTATTCATGGATGAATAACAAATAATAAAAAAAAAACTACCCACATACAATGGACCTGGTATCAATCAAACAATTTAATTCTATGTCAAAAACATTGACAATTACATATAAACTATCAGAATATATTTATCTGACTCAATTTTTCAAAATTATTGGACTCTTCAAAATCACAATTAGTCTCAGCTATAACTTGGTACTCAGTTTCAGCTACTAATAATTTCCCCGACCAGTCATTTGGTCTGCCACTTTTATTTCTTGGAATTAAAAATTGTTATTTCTGTTATATGCAATTTTTGAAAGACGACCTGAAATGTCATCAAATTGTTCAGACAAATAAATTTCCCTATTTAAATCAAAATTATTATATTTATTTACAGCACGGACTGGCTTAGTGTCGTAATTTACGTCTATTGTTTTGGAAGGCTTCATACTCAAGAGCTACTTGAATGGCGTTATCAATATTTTTTGCTTTGGCCTGGAAAATAGCCCATTCCATGTCAGCATCATTTAGAGAATCAATAAAACAATCACGTGCTAAATAATCCCTAACTTCCATTGGAGCTGATGGATACGCTAATCTTACTAGACGTTTTATGTCTTGGCCTAATACAGGTATTTGTTCCGTGCATCCGCGTATTTTACTTTTCATTTGCACCCTGTACATTTCTGCTTGGTTTTCTGGTTGAAATCGTGACGCTAAAGCTGCAGTCAGTTGTACAAAATTGGTTCGCATCTCTGGTCTTAAATTGGTTAAAATACTTTGGGCGGAACCTCTTAAGCTAGTAGCTAATTCTAAAGCTTTCTCTAGGTCAGACCATTTATTAATTGCCGCAATTAATTCAAACTGAACTAAATAGTCTTCCCAATTAGTCTCTCCATCATAAAGTACTGGTTTCTTTTTGTAACAGTTCATATTTTGTAAGTTTATATCATAATCACACTCAAAATTTGGTTTATTGCTAATGCCAGAATAATTTAAATTACTGGTCATTTCATCAGTACTGTGTTCATGGTCGGTCCTGTTAACCCCAACTCTGAATCGTCCGCGGGACGTCAAAGGTAATGCTTGGTACGTTGCCCCCATATTATGGAGTACGCCCCGGTCCAAAGTCCTAGGTAAATCTCCCGAATCCCATCTGGATTCACAAGACGTCGCGACTCGTCTTGTTTTCCCGGAGTCTCCCTCAGCAGAACCCTTTGCCTCTGCAGTAACCTCTGCGCCGGCATAACCCTCTGCTATAACAGTATCCGCTGCTATAGTAGAACCCTCTGCTTTCTGACTCCAAAACCCATACCTAGACCTGGCAGCATGGTTATAAAGAGTGCTTGACTCTTCACCAAGATTCTGTTTTACCGGCCACGTCGCATTTGGTTCTAAATGCACAACCGTTGCCCTATTTGAAACTTCCTTATTTTTCGCTTGGTCAATGGCCACTTTCGTTGATGGTGATAGACCTCCTGACAATGGCCTTTTGTCAGTATGGTGTATACCATCCTTTTCGTATCTATCTGTATTCTCTTGTGAGGGCCATTGATCTTGGTTCACTCTTATGCTTATCTCTCCGGTCGGCGTCAGATCATGGAAAGTTTCACAGGACCGAGATCGGGGGAGTACTGGTCTACCCTGGGCAGTTAACCTAGGTGTTTCAAATCTATTTTCCGCGCTATACATTTTACTAATATTTATTTTTGCCTAATCTTAAATATTATTAAACTTATTATAAGAATATAAAAATGTAGGTACGTGCCTCCGCTGCCACCACCGTAACGATAACCGAGCGGTCAGGCTTTGGTGTTAACTATAAATATTGGAACCCTTAGTGTGTTGCTATAAGAATGGAATATATGAACTTAATTTATAACTGGCGACTCTTCTTTGGTAACTTGGTTCTCTGGAATCGTGGTATTCGGATAGATCTACAGTTGGTTCTGTATAGGTTTTGTGGTACGTTGTGGTATTCTGATAGATCGTAGTTTGGTTCCGTTTAGGTTTTTGTAAGAATAACAGACTCGTCGAATAAAAATCAGCTTGTATTTACGTGCAATAAATATCAGCAATTCGTACACATAATAAATAACTTAAGTAACAGTATTCTAGTTTAACAAATAAATACCTTACTTTATTAGAATATCGTAAAGAAAATGGATAGCGGAACTATAATACATAAATACCTAGAAAGTTAACGAACAAGACAGTTTGGTAATCGGCAAATGGTAACGGAAATTCAATGTCAAAAGATAACGTTTCTCTCGAGAAGTTATTCTCTAAATACAACTTGTTATGGAACTAACAAGCCAACATTCTACGGAAAAAGTCTGGTTATTACTTAATCGCTTGGAATTAGCGTGTGTCACTTGCCCAGGGTAAAGTCGTACTGAAGCCTTTTTGGCTTACTCCAATGTATTTATACTTTGGTAAACCATTACCAAAATGGTTTAACATTTACCATTTCGGCTTACCATTTCCGCTTACCATTTATCTAAATTACCAAACCCAGAGCCGAGGTCATAGAAAAATTAGGTTATGACGTCATTAGTGTACTTAAAATGAAGTAAACAGCTGTTCCGATAGTAAAAACATGGACGTTAAGAATAATAAAAAGTTAACAATGTTTACACAAAGTTGTACAAGAAATATAAAATAAAAACAGTCAATATTATAAACGGTAAGGTTTTAACAACATCATCACACAATTTTAGGGAAAACAAGTTCCATTTCAAAGAACCCCCATTTTGTTACAGTTATATGAAAATCTAGGATGATTTGAAAAAGTTTTAAAATTTTTTTAAAGGCGACCATCTGAATTTAGTCTAAACTTTAAAATTGTAGCTTTTTTAACCTACTAAATTGATCCATAAATATGACAACAATTAACCAAAGTACTGAACAGTCTGGCATTCAGTAAGATCAATACAAATATGATATAACAGTAGAGTTTTATGAAAATGCAAGTTGATTTGAAAAAGTAATGAAAAAAATTAAAGATGACAATTTTGAATTTGCCTTACAGCATATTTCAGCGAGTATGAAACTACAGGTAGATTCTTTGGTTAGCTTCCTTGCTAGCTCAACCCTAATGATTATTACCTTAAAATTTGGAGGAGCATAGCACCAATTCATCATCCAATGAAAACACTCATATCAATGGCCTGTTTATAATATGTATGTTTCATGCAAACAGGTTTACCTAAACAACTTTGCAAGTTAAACTTTATTTCATTTAAGAATTGAATGCTTCTTTTTGTAAATTTATTGGGGTGTAAAAGCGTTGACCGAAGTACATTTTGTATGAAGCGCGGTTCCAAGCGCTTCATTCTAAAAATGTACGCACGGTCAACGCTTTTACAACCCTATAAAGTTACAAAAAGAAGCATTCAATACTTATAATTACATTTTTTAGCTAGGATTATAAAAACACGATTTTCATGAAGTTTTATTTTTAAATTCACTTGTGCACTTTATTGTGGGACCTCGTGTCATCATGAATGAAATGTTATTGTCTCATGCAATTGCTTACGGAATAACATGTGATGTGCAATTAGCCAATCAGAATAACGTATTATAATGAAACATACATCTAATGTAATTATAAAGAATTAAAAAATTCTTTACAATAAATTAGAAGCAGAGATACGGTTTATATTTTGTTCAAGGATGATAACATTTAGTGTTATTTCAATGCTAAACAAATGGAAATTTTATAGAAAATCCACAGCGTTCCCCTTGTACTCTCATAGTTGGCAATTTGGTGTTTGGTTGGAGGATTGCAAGCAGAGCTATCAATGATTTCATTAAAACAAGTTTGTAAATTTATTAGATATTGGTTTAAACAAATGTAAATATGGATCAATTAAGTACACTTTCCAGGGTGCGCTCGACTTTTGTGATTTTTTTAAGTAAAAGTTTGTTTAGGACTTTTTAATAAACAAAGTCAATTAACGCTAGCACATCATAGAAAATCAAGTGAGTAATCTATATCATTGACTGTCCCTCTGGTATATTTTGTCCCTCTTTTCTATGCAATGAAACTATAACTTATAATGCTCGAAGTTTCCCCTTTAATTTGTATATGTTCAAAATAGCCCATCTTTATTATTCAATATCTTTGCTGTTTTTTTTTATATTATTGGAAGTTTGATAAATTTGCAATTCAAAGGCAACAAATCTAGAAAGGGTCATAAACCTTATATTTACGCCGTGATTGTAACCATTGTAAAGTACATAAACATACATGGATTTATAAATGAACTGAGTAATTGATTGAAATAAAATTGGCAAATCAAACACACCTTCAACATGCTTTTGAATATGCTTATAATTATAAATAAATTTTAAATTTAGATTGAAAACCTATTTTTAAAGACTTGTAAAAATAGTTTTACAATGTATATATTCTGTCACTAGTTCTGATTGGTTCTCTGTTTAACTATTGACTCCACCCAAAGGCTTGTTTACCTGGCTTGTTTAGTGGGTCAGACGAGGTTTTACTGTCAATGGCGAGCGAGCGATCGCCATTGACAGTAAAACCTCGTCTGACCCACTAAACAAGCCCCTGTGTTTCATGGTTGAGCTAGCAAGGAAGCTAACCAAAGAATCTACATATAGCTTCATACTCGCTGGAATGTGCTGTAACTGAATATCTTATCTTTTTTTAAAATCTTTTTAGTAAATCCTTAACAATGACAGCAACACCAAACCACTAAACGACTTGGCATTCTGTAAGATCAATATATGAATGAAATATACTGAGCCAAAAAAGTTTAAGCAACACTTAATAAAGATTTTTTTTTCTTTCTGGAAAAAAATATGTATACATCAATGATATAATCCATATATGTAGTTTTACCTGTTATTTAAAATAGTCGTACATATTTCCCGGTGATTGATTTTGCGCCATTTCATCTTTGCACGTGTAATTGATGTTTTAACTTTTGTGCCTGTACTTTTAAAACGATATTAAGAATTTCTTTTTCACTAACGTCCAGAAACACACTATTGGTAAGAAAAACACATAGTTTACATCTTTGAAAAAATTGCATTGGGCGTCAACAAAGCTTCCCCGAAAATGACCGTCAGAAAGCTCTTAGAATGGTTGATGCCGAAATGAGTGTTGCTGTCATCGTGGCTCGATTTAATGTGCATGAGGCAACAGTTTAGAGACTAACAAACAGATGTCGACAAATTGCAACTACCCAGGATAGGTCGATATCTCGTAGACCAAAAAAAGCTATTGTCAAGGGAGGAGCGCTACCTTCGCTTTACGTCAACACGTGACTTTTTTTCCCGGCCACAAAAATAGTGCATTGACTATAGGCAGCTGTTGATGTGCCTGTCAATCCTTCATTAGTACACTTAGGGCATGGCTGAGAAATTGATTTTTGAATAACACTATACTCATATCCGCATTTTGACCCTCCAGCGCTCCATACAAAGAGAATCTTCATGAATGTGAGTGATAAACATTCATGTTGCTTCTAACATGTCATAGTTCCATTCTGTTATAATTAAAATTATTTGTTGCTATGATTTTGTTATAAAATAATTCACATTTTTTTGCTAAACTTTTTTGACTCAGTATAGTATAGTTCCACTATGCATATTAAAAAAAGTTCTAGACCATCCAAATATTTCCATCAAAAAAGTTCTTGCCCCACCCCATTTTGCACCGGCTCATCCATCTGATAAATATTGAACAGTTCCTTCGGTGGTATAAGGATAAATTCAAATTCAAATTCATCTGTTCAATCTGCATGTTCTTTGTCAGAAATTAAAGCCTTGTCAAATATCTAATCACAATCCAAATTGGAGCTGTATTAATCTTGAATGTAGTGCTCATACTTGCACAATTGTTAATTTTTCGATGCAGTCGTATCAGACTGTGCCCCATTCATGTTTTGTTATATAGTTTGTTTTCATATTTTACTGTTTAACCGCTACTCCAGGTAAGGGATTGCGTTGCCGCCATCAAATATGTTTAATCCCAAAACATTTTATATGTGCCTGGCCGAAGTCAGAAGCACGCATTTCAGTGGTAGACTCTCTGTCATATTTGTTTTTCGTTAAACATTTTGTTATAAACTATGTACTAAGTATTCTCAATTCAATGTTCACTTGTTTCATATTTTTCAGGCCAGAGCTTTTTATAGCCTGCTAAATGCTACGTTTTTTTGTCTCCTTGTTCGTGGTCGTACTACTGGGCGTCGAATGGGATTTTAACTTTTTTTTCAAGTTTTCTACAGGTACAACTAAACTTCAAAACCAAATCTTTATATCTATGGAAAAAATTAGTAAAGGTTTAAGTAATTTATGGTAACGATATCCCTGGTTTAATAATTTACCAGTAATACATAGGTTACGTTCGTTAAAGTCAAAAACGTCACAACAGACACGGGCATAGCGAACAAGTTGTGAAATATAAACACCGTAAGATGGTGCCAAAAGAACATCCATCTCAAAATGAAAAATTAACAATAAAGAACGAAATGTCGTCTTTTTTGTCGTAAATTTTAGTGTGGAGTTTCCCGTTTAAAACCGAAATATCTAAATCCAGGAAAGGACAGTTATTATCGGATAAATTTTATTTATTTAAAGTAAGTTCCTTAGGGTAAATATCAGCAGTATATTGAGAAAATTCTTGATTATTTAACAAAAAAATATAATGAAAATAACGGTAAGTGTTGTTGAATTTATCAATTAAATGCAATTTCGACGAGTCTTTATACTGGGTTTAGTCATAAACTGTGATTCGTAACAGTACAAAACAAGTCTGCAATTAAAGGGACATAATAAGTGCCCATGGGGATACATACAACCTGTCGATCAACTTTGTTGCCGAAACATACATAAATATTAACAGCTTCAATCATCTCATCACACCTCCAGTAAGTATATCTGGCATATTTGCCTTTCTCGTTAGAGAATAAGGCTTTAAATGTGTTGCAGCAAATACATCTACATTCAGCTTTACCAAACGACCTTTTAATTAAATAGGAAAACTTTATTTTATAAGATAGTGTGGAAGTGTAGTGTAAAGAGTAGAAAAATTAAAACTATTGACAGAATCAAAAGACCATCAAAATCACGTAATTTATCTAAAAAATCCAAAGAATTTTTTACACTCCAAAAATGGTTTATACCACTATGTTCATATATTTTGTTGCAATAGTTTCTGAGAAGCTCTTTTATAGTAGTTAATGAACTAGTTTAGAGCACTGAAAGATTAGTTGTAGAACACTTACTAGAGGCCGAGATAAAACGATATTTAAATGGTTACTTGTGTAGTATAGGTAGCCAAAACATAGTAGGGCCCTTCAAATGTTCAGAAGAAGCCTTAAGCTTTGATGTGGTTGTGAAATGCTTGTTTACTATATGACTCTCTGTGGAGCAGATGGACTTGAATGTAGATGAATTTAAAATTTCATTCTTAAGAACGTCCGTCAGGCGTGTAGTATTTACGGCATTCCACCACCACATAGTTGGCTGCTTTATCGGCTGGTACAAACACAAACCGCTTTGAAAGTATTTGAAGTTCATTTCTTATTCTTGAAATGAAATAGATGTATTATGTACTATATTATTTACTTTTAAATTATATTCAAAATGTGATATTCTCTTATCTACCACATTAATACATTTATTTAAATAAGAATCAAGCGATTTATTATCAGATTTACCCCGTTTACACCATTTTTTATAAAACGAGGAAAGAGCATCCTTGGTGATTTGACGACACTCTTTCCAATCTATTAATTCATTTTTGTAGACTTGTAGACACAATTCACTTTTGTAGACAAAATTCTCTTTTGTAGACAAAATTCACTTTTGTCAATACAAAATTCATAATTTTTTTGACAAAATTTGTTTTTTTTTACAAATAGGTATGCAAATATAAACTTATTTGCAGACAAAATTACTTTTGTTACCTGATATGAAAATCAAAACTTAAAAATTCAATTTTATCAGACAATATTCCAATTTAGATATAATTCAATTTTGTGAGAATTTTTTTCTGAGAGAAAATATTCAATTTTTGAGAAAAATATTCAATTTTTTGTGAAATATATTCACTTTTTTGTGAAAAATATTCAGTTTTTTGTGAAAAATATTTAATTTATGTGAAAAATATTCAATTTTTTGTGGAAAAAATATTAATTTTTTTGTGGAAAAAATATTCATTTTTTTGTGAAAAAAATATTCATTTTTTTGTGAAAAAAATATTCATTTTTTTGTGAAAAAATATTCATTTTTTTGTGAAAAAACATTCATTTTTTTGGGAAAAAAATATTAAATTTTTTGCTGAAAAATGTTCAATAAAAAATATTCAATTTTTTGGTGAAAAATGTTCAATAAAATAATTTTTTGGTGAAAAATGTTCAATAAAAAATATTCAATGTTTTGGTGAAAAATTATCATTTTTTTTTGTTAAAAATTATCATTTTGTGAGAAATATTCAATTCTGTGAGAAAAAAATGTTTATTTTTTAATTAAACAAGCGAAAAACTTAACAGGTCAATTAACTTAATATTTTCAAATAAGAACGAATTCGTCACCATCAGCAAATGGTTTCAGGTTCAAGTTCTAATCATTTCACATTTTTTTAATCATAAAATATGTTTTTTAAACGGTTTCCAATTATTGTTGTTTGAGTAATCCATTACTAAAGATGTTTATTAACTAGTGGATTATGTTGTAGGCAGTTTTCTTAGTTGATACAAGTAGTAAAAGAGCTATTAACTATGGTATACAATTCCTGAAACTATTTATTAGTCCTAAGTAATAATGTTGAGGGTTTATCGTCCATAAGACAATGACCTAAAGTTCACAGATATGACTTCAAAAATACTAAAACATACATCCAAATTATATAAAGTATAAAATAAACAATTTATAAGGCATGCGTTCGATTGCATGTATCATAGTTTCGTTTGTATTTTAGTCTAAAAGTCATCTAATTAACTATAGCGTTGACCTCTGTAGACTACCGACGGTCATATAAGCGACATAAACAAAAATATAGATATAGATAGATAGCGCAAACACGTGCAATTGGATTTTTCTATGTTCTTTTAATTTTATATTAGGTTTAAAATAAATGATAATCATCATTTTTACCTGTATAGCAATGAGTTTTTGTGGAACGAATTAGTCAATCAAAAGATTTAACTTTGTTTCACTTTCAATGTTGACACTCTTTCTCATTCGCATAACTCGTGAGCAATATATCTATAGGTAAGGGGATAAATTGAAGGTCATATGAATATGGATCCAATGAGGTCGAAATATGCACTTGCAAGTAAATTATTCATCATCGATGTTTCTTTCTTTTCTGTTTACTCATTTTGACAAATTGAACCATACTGGCTGCTGAAGTCGAAATGTAATTTCACTATTTCAGTTTCAATAATGATTGAAAAAAAGAAATCATATTCTAATATTTCTTAAATATCTCAATAAAAGCGTTTAATGAATTGGCGATTTTGAATTGAAATCACAAAATTTAATATTTGTTTAAATATTTTGAGTTATACAATAAGTTAACAAAGTTTCTTTATATAGATAAACAGTCTAACCAATTAATTGTAAATCTGTCTCCAAATTTGCAGATATTGGCAAATAATTAGACCAATTTTGTTGTCCTGGTACCTTTGATAACTATTGTACTGGGATTATACCATCCAAAATGGCGGTATATCATGAACTACCTTAATGCTTTCTTTAATACATGAAAGTGACATAGGCAACGACTGATAAGAAGACGTTATCTTATAAAAGTTACCAGCAAAGGCAAAACCTTTTCATTATCTGAAGTCTAATATAAAAAAGATCTGGTGTGGTTACCAATGGTACCACTCTCTACCAGAGACCAAAATGACACCGCCAGTCAAAAACTATAGATCATCGTACTGTTTTGCCTATGAGCGAAACCAATACCGTATAGTCGACTTTAAAGGTCACGAAAAAGCAAAGTTAATACAATTTAAACGAGAAAACAAATGGCCTAATGTATGTACAAATTAATGAATGAACACAATATGTAATACTACAACACACAACAACCACTGAATAAAATGCTCCTAACTTGGGACAATCACATACAGAATGTGACTGGTGTATACCAGTTATATGGCGTCAATTGCTCCTCTAACCTTGGACAGTGTCATAATAGCAATGAACAAGAATATACTTGACAAAACAATAAACGAAAACACATGATAATGAGCAACAAGTTACAACCATCTATCAACTCCAGGACACTTTGGGATAGGCACATAGAGCATTTGGTGGTGTTAAACTAATTTGAAGGCACCCTCCTCTAACCTGGGACAGTGGCGTAACAGTGCAACATAATAATAAACTTTCAAAATCAGTTTAAAATGCTTAACTCATTAGATGGTTACACATAAATATACATCTTACATAATCACAGAGTTTATGTAACCGGGTAAATGTACAAATATGACAGTACTTACAGCTACCACCAACCACGCTAAGGCTAATAACAACTAAAACATCATGAATCTTAGAATAAATTATCAATCAGTTCACATACAACATTCAATGGATTAAGTGTAAAAGACTGCATAATGAGGTATACCTCGGGGCAGTATGATCCAAAAGGTTAAAATTGAACTACTAGCTCTTCACTGCAACTTTTTTCTTCGACCTTTCAGAGATCATACAAAGAATTTCTTGACGGCATTTTAATTTTCTAATCTTGATTATGGCATGGTATTGGTTGCAAAAATTCGATATTTTTCATTTCCTTGCAATATCTTATATCTAATTGGTCTATTTCTTAATTGAAATGCAATATTGTTTCTTTTGAATGGTATATATTTCCATTTAGATACATTTTTTTTTTATTTAAATGGTATAATTTTTCATTTAAATGGTATATTTTTTCATATATATGCAATATTTTTTCATTTATATGCAATATTTTTTTCATTTATATGGCAATATTTTTTCATTTATATGCAATATTTTTATACGACCGCAAATTTTGAAAAAATTTTCGTCGTATATTGCTATCACGTTGGCGTCGTCGTCTGCGTCGTCGTCGTCGTCGTCCGAATACTTTTAGTTTTCGCACTCTAACTTTAGTAAAAGTGAATATAAATCTATAAAATTTTATCACAAGGTTTATGACCACAAAAGGAAGGTTGGTATTGATTTTGGGAGTTTTGGTCCCAACATTTTAGGAATTAGGGGCCAAAAAGGGCCCAAATAAGCATTTTCTTGGTTTTCGAACTATAACTTTAGTTTAAGTTAATAGAAATCTATGAAATTTTGACACAAGGTTTATGACCACAAAAGAAAGGTTGGGATTGATTTTGGGAGTTTTGGTTTCAACAGTGTAGGAATTAGGGGCCAAAAAAGGGCCCAAATAAGCATTATTCTTGGTTTTCGCACAATAACTTTAGTTTAAGTAAATAGAAAATAATGAAATTTAAAAACAATGTTTATGACCACAAAAGGAAGGTTGGTATTGATTTTGGGAGTTTAGGTCCAAACAGTTTAGGAATTAGGGGCCAAAAAGGGACCCAAATAAACATTTTCTTGGTTTTCGCACCATAACTTTAGTATAAGTAAATAGAAATCTATGAAATTTAAACACAAGGTTTATGACCATAAAAGGAAGGTTGGTATTGATTTTGGGAGTTTTGGTCCCAACAGTTTAGGAATAAGGGGCCCAAAAGGTCCAAAATTAAAATTTGTTTGATTTCATCAAAATTGAATAATTGGGGTTCTTTGATATGCCGAATCTAACTGTGTATGTAGATTTTTAACTTTTGGTCCTGTTTTCAAATTGGTCTACATTAAGGTCCAAAGGGTCCAAAATTAAACTTCGTTTGATTTTGACAAAAAATTAATCGGTTGGGTTCTTTGATATGCTGAATCTAAAAATGTACTTAGATTCTTGATTATCGGCCCAGTTTTCAAGTTGGTCCAAATCGGGGTCCAAAATTAAACTTTGTTTGATTTCATCAAAAATTGAATAAATGGGGTTCTTTGATATGCCAAATCTAACTGTGTATGTAGATTCCTCATTTTTGGTCTTGTTTTCAAATTGGTCTACATTAAAGTCCAAAGGGTCCAAAATTAAACTTAGTTTGATTTTAACAAAAATTGAAAACTTGGGGTTCTTTGATATGCTGAATCCAAACATGTACTTAGATTTTTGATTATGGGCCCAGTTTTCAAGTTGGTCCAAATCAGGACCTAAAATTATTATATTAAGTTTTGTGCAATAGCAAGTCTTTTCAATTGCACAGTATTGCGCAATGGCAAGAAATATCTTATTGCAAAATATTGTGAAATAGCAATTTTGTTTTTAATTAGAGTTATCTTTCTTTGTCCAGAATAGTAAGCAAGAAATATCTAATTGTAAGATTTTTTTTTATTTGGAGTTATCTTTCTTTGTCCAGAATCAACTTAAATCTTTGTTATATATACAATATACAATGTATATTCACTTTTTACTACCAACTGATAAATTAAAATAATCTTTACCATTCAGTGATAACAAGCAGTTTTTTTTACATCTTAATATTTTATGATGTATTTAAATGAGTAGTAATTGTTGCAAACTCCATTAGAAATTTTAATTGAGATTAGTTTTGGAATAAGGGAAAGGGGGATGTGATTAAAAAAGATGGGTTCAATTTTCTCATTTGAAATTTCATAAATAAAAAGAAAATTTCTTCAAACATTTTTTTGAGAGGAATAATATTAAACAGCATAGTGAATTGCTCTAAGAGAAAACAAAAATTTTAATTTCATTAGAACACATTCATTCTGTGTCAGAAACCTATGCTGTGTGAAGTATTTAATCACAATCCAAATTTAGAGCTGAATCCAGCTTGAATGTTATGTCCATACTTGCCCCAACCGTTCAGGGTTCAACCTCTGCGGTCGTATAAAGCTACGCCCTGCGGAGCATCTGGTTTCATTTATATGCAATATTTATTCATTTATATGCAATATTTTTTATTCAAATAGTATAATTTTTCATTCAAATGGTATGAATTTTCATTCATATGGTATAATTTTTCCTTCAAATGGTATAATTTTCATTCAAATTCAATATTTTTTATTCAATTGGTATAAAAAAATCATTTGCATGCAATATTTTCTATTCAATTGGTATAATAGGTTTTTTTTATTTATATGCAATAATTGCATTCTGGGAAATTCTTTGACGTCTTAAGGTCAAATTTGCAACAGCGATTATGATTGGTCGATAATTGTTTGGATTCTCCCCTTTCTTTTTAAACATGGGTGACTAATAATTAAAAAAACGCTTCATTGTATCGCCCATCTAACTAAATCTGGCGTTCTCGCGAGTTAGTGCACAGGAAATAAATGCCAATAATGTCCAGGTAGAGTAATATGCGAGTGACAAGTTATAACAATTAATTTGACACACAACTTGTTTAAACTGTACTTTAGATAAAGTTGAAGATGTGATACACTGTGTAACTGAATGTCCACTATATATTGATAACAGAAATGAGTTTTTTACTGAAATTTCTCTAAATTGTAAAAATTTTCAATCGTAATACAATTTTTCAATGTTTTTATGGCTATTTACACAAGTAAATTTAAATTTGTATAAATGTTTAGGAAAGTATTTATCTAAAATCTTGAAATAAGAAGAAGTTCAAAAATAATGAATGCAACTTAGCCACAAATATACATATTTTGAGTGGTATATGATTTAAAATGGTATATTTTAAAGATCTAAATTGTATTGTCTGTTTCTGTCCTGGCCTTTTATAGCATTTTTGATATTACTAAATAATGTTGTTTTCTTATATATATTATATGCCTCTAATTCATGTCTTATCTTACGCACTTGTATGTAATGTCATGAAAGCTCTTTATAAGGCCCTTTAATTGGAAATAAAATATTCTTATTCTTCTTCTTATTCTTGTTCATGGACAGAACCAAATGCCTGCGTGCATTAGTCTACACATTGAAATAAAAAATAAATATACATAGCTAGAGTCTAAGACCCCCTTCACCCTCTTAGTCCAGATACATGTTATCATGACGATCTTTTGGTGCTACATGTATATTATTTTCAGTGGCGGATCCAGCCATTTAAAAAAAGGGGGGACCAACCCAGAGTAAAAACGAGGGAGGGGGGGGGGGGGTGGGGGGTTCTAACTATATTGGCCTATTCAAATACATTGATCGTCCCAAAAATGGGGACCAACCCCCGAACGCCCCCTTCCCTTGGATCCGCCACTGTATTTTTACTTTTCTTGATCCTCAGAGACGTTGCAGGCGGGCCAACATGAGAAAAAAATTGAAAGCCTTCCAGGACGTTATAATTATTTGAACTAAGCCACCTCTTTTTTTGCTACATGAAGAAGAAAAAATCACCTAATTGCAATAGCAGAACCAGAGACCCCGTGACAAGTGAAGACATAAGCTGTTATACTCTGGAACTAGTTCTTTAATAAAGACAATTCAGGATCATGAAATTGGAACCAGTTATTAACCCATGTTACAACAATAGACCTATGACATAGAACTTCACTGTATGATGCGTGAATTTTTTATTTAATACTATTTATAATATGTGTTTTCATGTATTATGCCGCAAATCATTTTACATTTATGATTCGTTTCTGAGCTTTTTTTTACTGTTCTCATCTCCGAATCCAATAAATAGATTTTTTTGAAGCCCCTCAGTAGTTCAATATTAATTACTATATGCCATTGCTTAAATAAGTATGCAAAGCATATTTCAAAACATATTTTATCTTCAGGACTTTTAAATTATTTACTTTTCAATACTGCATTGGGAAAGGAGGGGAGGGGGAGGTATACAAGTTTATTTATTTTGTGATACAGTATATGACATAATTAGGTATCCAACAAATTATATGATTGTACGTTTAGCTATTATCTAGACCCGTACAAAATGTATATAACAATAAACATAAAACATGGGCGGATACAAAAATCTCGGTGTCTTAGGGGTGGGGGTCAAATTTAGATATTTGTATAGAGATGTATATATGCGAGTGTGAGGAGAAGGTCTCAGATCAAAGATCGTTTCTATAATTCTATACTTCATAGTTTTTACCATTTCACTCTATTCATTATCCTGTGATCTCAATTATATTTGTCCTAAATATGCGTGACATATTTGCCACTGGACATAAGGCAACCAAAAATCAACTTATTCTGTATATTTTATAATTTTTTTATTATGTTAGCTAGGTTTGGTCCCGCCTCTTATCGTTTTTTTGTTTATATATTTCAACGGATAATGCCTTTTTTGGGGGGAAAAAAGTAAGGGGCAAGGCGTTTTTAAAAACATAATAATAGCTGTTGTTGTTTGGTTTTTTTGGTTCTTCGGAAGTGAGCCAGAAGAAGTCTATTTCTGTTTTTTTTTGCATTTGAAAGACGTTCTGGCTCTCTTTTACCTCTGCTTTTGTTTATATGTCATTAAGACGGCAGAGGAACATAAAAAGGCATGACGTCGTTTAGTCTAAATGAAACTAATTAATTTATGAATGCAGATATATTAGAATGTGAGCTGTTATATAAACGGGTTTTTTTTTATGGTACGACAGTAGGACGAAAAGCTTGATATCTGTTAAGGGACAATTATTTTATATTCTAGGAAAAGGTTTTTGATTGATTAGTGTTTAACGCTACGGAGCCTTGGCTCAAACCGAACAGAAGGACCCCAAAAAATTCTAGTGTAAAATCATATTTAAAGTCTAATCTATTTTAAAAAAATGTAAACTTGCATATATATATATCTATGTACAATGGAAGTTTTTGAAAAGTGACCCGAACGTTGTGACCATAGAAATTTTGCAATAGAATTACAAGTTGGGATTCAAGATTTTAATAAAACAACCAGTGCAGGACTCACACGAACGCCAGATTAAGTTAGAGCGGCGATATTCTGAAGCATTTATTTAATTATTGGTCACTCATGTCAAGGATTTGTACAAATCCTTGCCCATGTTTAGAAAGAAAGGGGAGAAAATTATCGACCAATCACAAACGTTGTTGCATTTGACCTTAAGACGTCAAAGAATTTCCCATAATGCATATAAATAAAAAAAAAAAACTATTATCTATACTATTAAACGAGAAGACCTCATTTTGGGTGTCGCTTCTCTTCTTTCCACAATAAATTAATCAACACGCCTCTGTGTCTTATAGGTACAGTGCATAGTCGCATTTGTCATCCATTCATATGATTATTCAGATTGAGTTATTTTGGGAGAAAAACGAGAAAAAAGGCATCCGGATATTGTCCCGTCATTGAACGAAATTATAAGTCAGATTATACTTCCGGTTTGCGTTTTTTTTTGTATACTTTGAACATACATATATATACTACGAATATTTAATTCTTATCTGCTATCATTTTCAAGTTTACTATGCACGGCGGTCACAGAGTTTATTAAATAGAGGGTCTGTATACTATATCAATTACCACCATGGATCGATTAGTAAACTTAGAATTGAAAGTAAATACACTTTATTTATATAGTAATGAATATCCAGATAAGCGCTAAAGTTATTCATGTGAACTTTTGATACCTTTTTTGAAATTCTCCAGTCATTAAATCTTTTACAAAATTCATTGATTACAAAACAAGAAGATGTGCCATGTTGAGACAACTCTCCACAAGAGACCAATGAATGTTAATAATATCCAGATAAGCGCTAAAACTATTCATGTGAACTTTTGATACCTTTACTGAAATTCTCCAGTCATTAAATCTTTTACAAAATTCATTGATTACAAAAAAGAAGAAGATGAGGTATGATTGCCATGCCGTGGAGACAACTCTCCACAAGAGACCAAAATGACACAGAAATTAACAACTATAGGTCACCGTACGGCCTTCAACAACAGGCAAAGCCCATACCGCATGCTCGGCTTTAAAGGGCCCCGAAATGACAATGTAAAACAATTGAAACGAGAAAACTAGCGGCCTTATTTATGTACAAAAAATGAAGAAAAACAAATTAATATGTAACACATAAACAAACGACAACCCCTGAATTACAGGCTCCTTACTTAAATGTTCATGGCATACTAAAGGTATGTTCATATTGAAATTGATAGAAAACCAAAAATTGGGAATTTTGGAAATAAAGGAGGAGGGATAAAAAAAAAACATTTCCCTGTCCCCAATAACCTATGACACTTTTACTGAAATTCTCCAGTCATTCAATATTTTACAAAATTCTTCCAACAACACTAAATACATACTGTAAACTACGCTCTGAATGCCCGCGATTTCGCGGGTTTGTTCTAGTACCAATTGAATAGAAAATATTGCATGCAAATGATTATTTATACCAATTGAATAAAAAATATTTCATTTTGAATGAAAATTACACCATTTGAAGGAAAAATAATACCATGTGAATAAAAAATGTTGCATATGAATGAAAAAATATCACAATTTAAATAAAAAATATAGCATTTAAATGAAAAAATATACCTTTTAAATGAAAAAATATACCATTTAAATGAAAAAATATACCATTCAAATGAAAAAAATATTGCATTTAAATAAAGGTATGTACCAATTAAATATAAATATTGCATTTAAATGAAAAATATCGAATTTTTGCAACCAATACCATGCCATACTTGATACCAAAAGTTTCTTGGGCATACATTTTTTTTGTTTTCTAAAGTTCTTTTAAATTTCAAGCAATTTAAATCAAGTATTCTTCTAATGAATTATCTGAAAAGGTATGTTGGCTATTGATTTCCTGTATGCACAAATGCTAATACAAAATTAGTCGCCGTGGATTTATTTGTGACTCAACATGATCCCTTTTTTGATAATTATTTGTTTTTTTGTATTATGTACTTTCAGATATGAATCCAGGTATGCCTGATGACCACGATTTAGCCGTCAATTTTTTTGAGAATGATACACCACATGGATACGTCAAACGATTTATTTGGATGAGATACCTACAATCTTTTGTTGCGAAGACACAAAAAGCTGGATATAAGACTTTGATTTACGATGGATTTGCTGGTGCTGGTGTATATTGTGATTACTGGTCTGATGATATTGCCAGTTATGGTTCTCCTCTTATTGCCATACAAGTATCATGCGAGTATCTTATCAAAAAAATGATGTCGGATTACATCTCTCGGCCAGATCTAGCAAACATTGAAGAAGGTCTTCCGTATTCGAATGAACAAATGCACGACTACAGTATCCAGATTTTCCTTGTAGAAGCAAGTATTACCAACTTTGAGAAACTCGTTCAAAATGTCCGAAAGATTTTGTTTCATTATAGCCGTGAGTTTATTGTAAAAGAATATTGCCCAGATAGGCAATGCGTAGAAATATTAAGTGGTGATAAAGGGTTCTCTCTAGCTTGTCGAATTTCACACAATAAATTCGTCAATGTTGATCCTCCTCGTATGGATGATTTTGATCGACTTGCATCATTTATAGATCCATTTGGCTATTCACATATACCAATGAACCATGTGGAGAAGTTCGTGGGTCCAGGAAAAGAAATATTCATTAACTTTATGAGTCAGTTCGTGAACAGATTCTTCAATATTGACGTAGATGGGCTGCGATGTCTTTTTGGAATGGGAAAAGACACAATAGAATCTAATTTGACACTTTACGAATCCGACAGATTAGATAATGGTATGTCATTGTACAAAGACACGCTTTTGAATAAATATGAAACAACCGCATATGCATTGTCATTTGAAATGAGAAACAAAGGCAATGTTCGCCTGTACCATATGATCTTCGCATCCTCCCACGAAAAGGGATTCGAGGCTATGAAGGAAGCAATGAATAGAGGTAGTCAATGCGAAAATAGTTTTTCCCTTTCAGACTTTGATATCTTGAAAAAGGGACAAATGCTGAATCTAATGAATGGTCAAACAGACAAAAATGTGGCTGACGGAATATTTAAACATTTTCACAACCAACCCTCCGTTTCTATGTACAAAATAAAACAGTTTGTACTCCACGATACTATATTTGTATGGAGAAAAAAGCCTCTAAAAGTTCTTCTCAATGATGGAAGAATAACAAATGTTGAGAATGACTCAGGATATCCTCCAGCGATAAAGGGAACATTCCCTGACCATACCGATTGGTTAATAACATTCGCACCCGATTCGAATGTTGATGATTGCGTCAGTGGAATACAACAGCTCAAATTATGAACTAATTACGTGACGTTACTTTGGAAACGGCCTGTTTTCTAGAACAGTTTAATTTCTCAGGATATCCTCCAGCGATAAAGGGAACATTCCCTGACCATACCGATTGGTTAATAACATTCGCACCCGATTCGAATGTTGATGATTGCGTCAGTGGAATACAACAGCTCAAATTATGAACTAATTACGTGACGTTACTTTGGAAACGGCCTGTTTTCTAGAACAGTTTAATTTTCGATTTCTGTTTGTTTCATTTAAAATGAAAGCTGTTTTTCCGTTAGAAATCGAATGAAATAAATAGAATTAATTTCAATAAAATATAACATAATCAAATGTATTTGTTTTAACAGAAATACACGTATTCAAAGAACTCCTTACACTTATGTATAATTATATTAGATGTATGTTTCATTTTAATACGTTATTCTGATTGGCTAACTACACATCTCGCGTTATTCCTTAATCAATTGCATTACTTAATAAAATTTATCATATAGGATGACACGAGGTCCCACAATAAAGTGCACAGTCAGAGGAATTAAATAACAAGTTGATAAAATTCGTGTTTTCATGATCGTAGCCAAAAAAGGTAATTATAAATATTGAATGCTTCTTCTTGTAACTTCACAGGATTGTAAAAGCGTTCACCGTGCGTACATTTTTAGAATCAAAATGTACTTCGGTCAACGTTTTTACACCAAAATGAAGTTACAAAATGAAGTATAAATGATATGCATGCAATATCCCTGTCTTATGCCAGTTACCTCGTCCGGAGCATTTTATACGAGTTTTTATATTATACATGTATGTTATGACGTTTTTAACCACGTCGTCGTTCAAAGATAGTTGGTTTTTAGACAATAACCTAAGTAAATGTGCGTTGATAGCTAAGACATTGTTCTACATGGTTCGACATTACAAAAAGAATGTTGGGATTGATTTTAATGGTGATTGTCTTATCCGTAAAGGAGCCTACAAATTACCATATATTACTTCATGCAGGGACTTCTTAGGAAGAAAGACAAGAAGTTAGCAATATCCTTTAACTCTACTTTCCGCTATATAGATGATGTTCTTTCACTAAATAATTCAAAATGTGGTGACTATGTGTCACGCATCTATCCCATCGAACTAGAGATAAAGGATACTACAGATACAGTTAAGTTAGCCTCATATATTGACTTACATCTAGAAATTGACAATGATGGTCGGTTGAAAACAAAACTTTACGACAAAAGAGATGATTTCAGCTTTCCAATTGTGAACTTTCCCTTTCTAAGTATAGCAACATTCCAACAGCACCTGCATACGGGGTACATATCTCCCCAATTGATACGATATTTCCGGATCCGTACTTGCATTTACTATCATGATTTTCTTGATAGAGGGTTGCTGCTCATAAGGATGCTATTAAACCAAGAGTTCCAAATGGTGAAGTTGAAATCATCCCTTCGTAAATTTTACGGACGCCATCACGAGTAGGTTGACCGTTATGGAATAACCGTTTCACAAATGATATCGGATATGTTCCTTACGTCGTAACTACAATCCCCTTCCCTTTCATAAATGTTACCTACCGAATTAGACTACTAGTATTTACCGGATTTTGTTTTATCTCATAAACAACACGACGGGTGCCACATGTGGATCAGGATCTGCTTACCCTTCTGGAGCACCCGAGATCACCCCTAGTTTTTGGTGGGGTTTGTGTTGTGTTTATTCTTTAGTTTTCTATGTTGTGTCATGTGTACTATTGTTTGTCTGTTTGTCTTTTTCATTTTTAGCAATGGCGTTGTCAGTTTATTTTAGTTTTATGAGTTTGACTGTCCCTTTGGTATCTTTTTTCCTTTTTTTACAATAAATATTTCAGCTGATCTGAAACAATTTCATTTTCATGCCTTGAACATCATGTACTGTATTACGACGCTAGTTCAAAACTGACGAGGAAATGTCACCCGGTCACCGAAAGTTTTATTATTTGTGAAGCCAAGGTGGTCGAGTGGTCTAGCGCGTCAAATACAGTGACGCGATTTAGTGTCACAATATCTCAGGAGGCATTCGTTCGATGGAATCTTGGCGAGGGAAGACCCAAAAAAAATGCGACATCAAATTAACAGATCTAACATTGTCGGGTTGGTGTTCAGACGAGTTGTATGAAAATAAAAATAATAGTTATCAAAGGTATCAGGATTATAATATAATACGCCAGACGCGCGTTTCTCCTACATAAGACGACTCATCAGTGACGCTCATATCAAAATATTTATATAGCCAAACAAGTTCAAAGTTGAAGAGCATTGAGGGTCCAAAATTTCCAAAACGTTGTACCAAATACGGCTAAGGTAATGTATGCCTGGGATAGGAAAATCCTTAGTTCTTTTTTTTTAAATTCAAAGTTTTGTAAACAGGAAATTTGTAAAAATGACAACATTATTGATATGCATGTCAACACCGAAATATTAACTACTGGACTGGTGATACCCTCGGGGAGGAAACGTCCACCTGCAGTGGCATCGACCCGGTGATGTAAATAGTTATATACTAGTATACTATAATTTTCCTTGATAAAGCTGGTTCTTTTAAAACCTAAGGCTTATATCATCCATTAAAGAATAAATACATTTAAATCTAAGTTAACTTTGATATGCTGAATCGAGCTGTGTATTTAGATTGAGGATATTGAACAACAACAGGTAAAAGTCCAATTTCAATGTTTTCAGCTCATTCATTCTGTTTCAGAAACCAATGGTATGTCAAATATTTAATCAAAATTCATATTCAGAGCTTAAATGTAGTGTCCATACTTGTACCACTGAACTATCTATTCAGGGTTCGCCCTCTTTGTTCGTATGAAGATATTCTATTTTAGATTTTGAAACGCCGTCACTGAAAACATCTCACCTTAACTATCTATTTCTCATCTTTGTTACAACTAAGACAAAAGCCTAGAATGTATTACGTACAGAATAATTTCTTAGAAAAAGAAAAATACACACAAAAAGTATCGTTTAATTTACATATTATGAAGGCTTCTATAATCAATACCAATATTTGTTTTACTGTGTACCTTAATCTGTTAAGGTACAAAATGTATATAGGGGGAAGTCTGAGACAAATTAAGTGCCTATGATAGTAGATCGAGTTATTTCATTTTCATTTTAACCGGAATGTCTAATATGTAACTATATCGAATCATATATTGAACCTGAACTGTAAGATCTTGAAATGCCATGCTTTCTTTCTAAGAATTATCAAGGATCTGGGTTGAAAACGGTAGGAGGTGATTACGCGAAACTTGTAGCTTCTTCTCACCGATAAACATTATCACTAACAAATAATTATATTAACCCGATTACGTTAATTACATTAAAATAAAATGAAAAGAACGATCGATAAACAATCAAAATGCAAATATGAGCATAATGAAATTTCTTCATATAAGATAAACTACAAGAAATCAATAGCATTTACACCACAACAATAAAATTGAGAATGGAAATGGGGAATGTGTCAAAGAGACAACAACCCGACCACAGAAAAAACAAGAGCAGAAGGTCACCAATATGTTTTTTTTTTTATTGAAACAATGAGGTTTCATTTCAATAGATGTATTTGACCCTTACCTATGTCGACCGCAGTTTTCAAAGATCTGGTAGGTGTGGCGTTTTCCCAGACGGGCTTCGTTTGATGGTAGTCCTAACGGGTAACAATCCATCATTGTCGTAACCAAGCATCTCAACACTGGTGTATGTCCTTTTGGTTTGAAAATTGCGTTGGAGGATCTAAAGGAAATGGTAATATTTAAGCGAGAGAAAGGGAGTCAACAAATGAGCGAGCGAGAGTCAGTGAATGAACAGATTCATCTGCCTGGTTGCACTATTTGATACAAATTTAATCGGGATTTTGCCTAGGCATGATTATTTCTTTATATTATTGAACATTCACTTCATTACTGCGCTGAACTAGATCTAGTATTCGTGTCTGATCGAACATTGTCTCAAGGCCAAGAGTTTTATAATTCAACAAACGCTGTCGAACAATTTGTGTCTGTTTTGTACACACTTCGTTGTAAATATACCCGGTAATAGATTTTGACAAGTGAGAGGTTTAGCACTATAAAACCAGGTTCAATACACCATTTTCTAGATTTGAAAATGCCTCTACCAAGTCAGGAATATGACAGTTGTTGTCCATTCGTTTGATGTGTTTTATCATTTGATTTTGCCATTTGATGAGGGACTTTCCGTTTTGTGATTTTACTCTTTGTGAGCATTATATGTTTCTAAAGGAGTCATTAAATGTATTCTTGTTGTATTTATCGGCAGTTACTGGTTGGAAATCATAATCCTTTCACAATATTTATAGAATAGTCTAACACATAGCTTTTATTATATCTTTTCAAATGACTACCAGTCCCTGGAATATATAAGGTAGTTAAGGAAAAATTTACTACTTAGAGTTTTATTAGCCTGTTATCTCTGATGAGCTATACGATATCTTAAATTTTAGTTGAATAAGCTCTTCCATATTAATTTTATGATAACACTTGATTTCCGACTATGTACTATATTTAAGCCTCGAGAATGACTGACAGTAATGGAAAAATACTATAAAATATGTTTATAGAAAGAAAAAAAAATACATCAACTGTACGTTTTGAAAATCACCCTATTATACGAAAGCGTGTGCGAATGGTGTGTGATCCCAAATTCCATAAAGATATGGGCTTAATACCGAATTCCCAAAAATATAAATCATTCCAGTTAAAAAAAATATGTTAATCATGAATTTCTTAGTCCTGATAAGTGTAAATTGAAGTCCCGCGAAAAAAAACTGCTGAAAAAAATGTAAAACAATTCAAACGGTAAATTTTACCTGATTTAAAACATTTGTGCTAATGATAAACCCTCCACCTTAACCTCGAACTATGGCGTAAAAGAAAAATAAGAAGCAGCTGAAAAGCTTCTGCAGTTACTGAAACTGTTGTGTTCAAAGCAAATAACCCTTTTGAAACCTTCACTTTATAATCTGCCGTGATCATTGCAATACGGCTTTTGCTTACAAACATGTATTAATCTTAAATGTTATTTCTGCTCTTTTGAGAATTTAACTCGCATATTTGTATTAATTTCGAATATGTTTGATCAATATACTATAAATACCATGAGAATTTCACTTGTAAGAACTTGTTACAGTGAGTCAGAGCACATTATAAAATTCCATTCTGAAATGCAAGTGTGTCTTTCTATAATAATGTAAAATCCGATATTAATAGTGTTATTAAAATCTTGTCTTTGAATGTGTGCGGTATCAAATCCAAATTAAAAGCACCTGATCTAGAGGAATTGTGTGCAAATTATGATGTATTGTGCTTTTGTGAATCAAAATTGGATCAGTATGATGATATTGAAATTGAAAATTTTAAGGCATTGCCTCCTTTGAATCGTTCAAATGCAAAATGTAAATCTGGGGGGATTATTGTATTTGTGAGGGAAAATATATATGAAAATGTTAAAGTGCTGCATAGTTCATGTGAAAATGTATTATGGTTTGCTGTAAATGATGTGTTATATAAGAATGTTCTTTTCGGTTCTGTGTATATACCACCAGAAAATAGTAACTATAGTAAAATTGACATTTTCGATGTAATAGAAGCCGATTTAATCCGCCATACTGCTGAGAAAGACTACAACGTTTGCCTGCTGGGAGATTTCAATGCTCGTACGGGCATTAAGTCTGACTTTACTCTGCTGGACGGTTACGTGTGTAATTCTGTCCAGTTAGAAGACATTGTTGATGTTGTAAACTTGGAAAATTTTGATGTAAAAACTTCTCGCTATAACTTTGACAAAAATGTTAATAATTATGGTAATAGACTATTACAATTATGTAAAAATTTTGAAATTCTTATAGCAAATGGTAGATTAGGTACAGATAAGGAAAAAGGAACCTTGACATGTAAAAATTGTTCTACTGTTGATTATTGTATTTTGTCACCTAATTTGTTTTCCTTTGTTTCTGATTTTCACATTTTACCTTTTGATCATATGATAAGTGATGTGCATAATGCTTTACACATTGAATTACTAGGTAATCCAATTGTTACATGTGACATTGAAAATTTTGATAAAAACAATATTGTCAAACCTAAATGGGATAATAATAACTGTCAACTGTTTAATGATGCTTTAAATGCTGATAATATCAATGACTTGTATGAGCGACTTGATTCACTTGATGTTACATCTGTTACCAAAGATATGATTAATGACTTTGTTGTTGAATGTAATGATATTATTATTCATGCTGCTACTGATAGTAATATGTTAAAAGAAATAAATGTTAGTGAGAAGAAATGTAGAAAAAAACCTAAGTGTAAGGTTAATAAACCATGGTTTAAGGCAGATTGTAAAAGAAAAAGGAGTGATTATCACAAAGCCAAATGTTATAATTGGCGTGTCAAAACTGTTGATAGCATGAATAACTTAGTCAGATGTAGTAAAAATTATAAAAAGGTATTGAATTGTCAATATAATGAGTATAGACGAAACTTTGTCAAGAAACTCCGAAATCTTAGTCTGAATGATCCAAAGTCTTACTGGACATTGTTAAATAGGTCAGGAAATTGTAATGGTAAAAATAAGGTACTTGAAAAAGTGTCGAATGAATGTTTTTTTGAGCATTTTAAGAAGTTAAGCAATGCACAAGAGGACAATGATTGTGATTTTGTAGATGTTGATAGAAATACTGTTACTAATCTGAATATTAATGTAAATGCTGTTATCACCGAAAAAGAGGTTGAAAATGCAATTAAGAATTTGAAAAATAACAAATCATGTGGTACAGCCATAAAATGCTTCCTATATTTGTGAAGCTGTTTAATATTATTTTTGAAGCTGGTATTGTGCCAGACTTATGGTCGATTGGTGTTATATGTCCAATTTATAAAAACAAAGGTGATGTCACTAACCCTGACAATTACAGGGGGATTACAATACTTAGTTGTTATGGTAAACTTTTTACAGCTGTACTAAATAACAGACTTAATGTTTATCTTGAAAATATGAATGTTCTCTGTGAAGAACAGGCAGGTTTTAGAAAGAATTATGGAACTTATGATCATATATTCAATCTTAAATGTTTAATTGATTTGTACTTACACAAGAATAAACCACTATATTGTGCCTTTATTGATTATCGCAAGGCTTTTGACTCCATTAATAGAACAGCTTTATGGAATAAGTTACTGCAAAACTGTATTGATGGTAAAATGTTTAATATTGTACATGCTATGTATAAAAATGCTTAATCTTGTGTACGACAGGGTAGTCAAATGTCAGATTATTTTCAAAGTAATGTTGGTGTTAGACAGGGAGAAAACCTGTCGCCTGTACTTTTTTCGCTGTTTCTTAATGATTTAGTCCAGTTTGTATCTAATGCATATGATGGGTTGTCAGATGTTTGTAATGCTGTTCATACTGCTCTTGATACTGATGAAATTTCTGTTTATTTAAGATTGTATCTATTATTATATGCTGATGACACCGTTATACTTGCTGAATCTAAGGCTGAGTTACAAGATGCACTTAATTCCATGTATTTATATTGTAAGACTTGGAAACTTGAAATTAATGCTACAAAAACAAAAGTTGTTGTATTTAGGAAACGTAAATCCCCTGATAAACCTGTATTTACACTGAATGGGGAGGTTTTGAATATTGTTGATGATTTTGCTTATTTAGGTATTATATTTATGTATAACGGTTCCTTTAAAAATAACCAGAATAAATTGTTAGAACAAGGTAGAAAAGCCATGTACAGTATGTTAAGAAAATGTAGAAGTCTAGGATTGCCTATTGATTTGCAATTACAAATGTTTGACACAATGGTAGCACCTATATTGTTATATGGGTGTGAAGTGTGGGGTTATAGTAACAATAATACTGTTGAATCTTTATTCTTACAATTTTATAAGATTATTTTAAATGTTAAGAAGTCAACTCCAAATTGTATTATATATGGAGAACTAGGTAGATATCCTATTGATGTATTTATTAAAAGTAGGATGATTGGTCTATGGAAAAGATTCATGTGTAGTAAGCAAGATAAGATTTCATCTATTTTGTATAAATTGTTATACACCATGCATAACAGAAATATGTACCATTCAGAATGGATACGTTGTGTTGAAAATACTCTAAATGAATGTGGTTGTTCTGAATATTGGTTAACTCAAAATGTGTCTAAATCTGTCAACCTAGCTAAGATTATAAAGCAAAGGTTATGTGACCAATTTAAGCAGAAATGGTGTGCTACTGTGTATGAATCACCTAAATGTCTCAATTATAGAATTTTTAAAAGAAAGCATTGTTTTGAAAAATATTTAATAGAACTTCCTACAGATTTAAGGAAATCTTTATGTAATTTTAGATGTGTTAATAATAAACTGCCAGTTGAAAAGGGCAGGTTTTGGGGAATAGCAAGAGATGATAGAATTTGTGATATTTGTGACTGTAACTCATTAGGTGATGAATTTCATTATTTATTCCAATGTTCTTATTTCAAAAACGAGAGGAAAATGTTATTGCCAAAAGAATTCACTACAAATCCAAATGTTGATAAATTTCATGCTTTGTTTAACTCAGACAATTATAATGTAATATTCAAAGCTGCAAAATTTTGTAAAATCATACTTTCTTTAGTAAAATGATTGAAGTTACTGTTTATATAATATGTTCGTCTTCCATATATTTGGAAATGTATATCATGTATATATGTTAACTTGTTCATTTAATCAACCTATTTTGTTATATTGTGTTAAATTGTATTCAATTGTATTTGTTCACATACCCTGGTTAAGGGTCTTGAGAAATAAAAAACTTGAAACTTGAAAAAACTTGAAACTTGACTAGTTTTTGAAAACTCCATAACATCTTTATTCTTTTCAAGAGACGAAAAAGCCTTCTATTCTAATATGACGTGCTTCTTAAGCTTTGTGAAGAAACCATACTTTATTATCCAATAAAATTAGTTTGCACATGCGTATATTGACTACGGCAGAAAAATGAATTTCGTCAAATTGATATGCATTTAATGTTTTTCCTTAAATTAAACCACTTTCAAACACTAAAATGATACACATTTTGTTACTTATACTTTTACAATGACAACAATGTGTTACAATTCGTAATCGACATATTTGACCTAGATACCGCATCGTTCATGTTGGCTGTTCTAACTTCAAAACCCCTCCCTCTGAAAAACACGTTTCATCTCTCCTTTTAAAAAGGCATGTCATTGTATAGAATAATTTCATTGAAACATATGTTCCGATGATAAAATATAAAATCAAGTATAGGTTATTATTACTGTTGTACTGAAATGACAAAATTGTTTCATATATTTCTGATAAAATGGATTGACCCTAGCAGGGAATCGAACCCCATTCTCCTATAAAAAAAAAAATAGGCGTAATTACCAATATACCACCAAGGTTTCCAATCCATTTTACAAATGCAACAAGATTGTCACCCAGTATTAATTTTAATCATCATGTAATACAGCATTTGAAATCGTCAGATGCACAAAGGCGTGCCCTTTGATCAACTTTACAAGGTGTAGCCACCGCAAGTATAAATGGATCTCTGTCAAAGGGCCCCTCCTTCCAAGTCTCAAATGTCAGCACAACTTTATCAAGGAATCCTCTATCAAATATAAACATATTTACCAATGCTACACTATTAACCGGCGAAATATTTACGATTAATTTAGTAAAATAAAGACCTACCCGATTCTCCTTGTGCGTCCACCGCCATTGACAACTGACTTGAAAATGTGCGTGTCAGAAATTGACCTCAAAGGAAAAGACTTGTAATATAAATTTTCTGTTATATTGTGACTCAAATATTGTTTTAGTTAGGCTGATAAATTAATTTGTTAATTTCTGTTTCAATTTTGAATTTTAGAAACCTACAACTTTGCGAAATTAAACTGGTTTGAACTAGTTGGATAAAAATCGACAGCGAGGTTGATGGAAGAGCCTACACGAAGATCGTACACTTATACACAGCGAACATAGAAATTACCGTAATTGTCCTAATCAGAATCGAAATAATTGATGCCAGCTATACTTTATTTTAGTTTTAACATGGGTAGGCATTATATTCGTGTTATTTTAGCCCTCGCTATCGCTCTGGCAAAAATAATCACGAATATAATGCCTACCCATGTTAAAACTACAATAAAGTATAGCTGGCATCAATTATTTCTTAAACAGTTTCCTCTGCTTGGTTGCGTTATTTGAAATTAATGTTACACATGTACACGAAGGTTGTATCGTTCTCATGTTTTGTTAAGGTATGTTGATCTGTGTTGGGTGTTTCAGGGAAATATTATGTTTTCAATCTAATTTATATGCTTTTTCCATTTCAGTTCGACAAAAATTTCCGATCTGTCGTTTAAACATTTGATGTTGACGTTTTTCAATGAAAATCCTAGTTTGCCAAACGAATAAAATCATCTTTAATAGGCAAGTGCTATCAATCAATAAATTTGATAGGTGCTTGCACGGGACCAAAAATCTTTTAGCTAAAATTTAAACCGGAAGTCATGGGAGAGTCTGCGCACTGAGTCATCAAGATTTGACAACTTACCAAGGATAAATTAACTTGATTTCAGCTTCTGCTGCAGCAATTTGGTGCAATAGTGCGTCATTTTATGAAAAACACATAACTTATTATTTACTTAATTTTGATATGCACCAAATACTGTCTTACTAATTCATCATTTGACCCTTGAATTAACTCGTTTTCCACCCCTCCGATCTACCTCTGAAAAGTGATGTGTATCTTTTCTATATTTGTCTGGGCAGTATCCATATAACCGATGTATCATTTTTGAAGATAAATCTCAATGTTACTCATAGCTTAAAACACACAGAACAAGTTGAATTTATTAAAACATGAATAGTTGACCCCTCCCTGATGGTTAGAATATTGTAATTTTCTGTTGAGGTTACCAGATGGTGTATCAACATGATCAAGAAGATGTGCATATACATGATATAGTTGATACATTTACAAAGTAGCATAACACAAACTCTGAAAGGTTTTTTAAACCAAATATGAATACAAATCCATGCAATATGACATAACATACACAATACATAGTTTTACTAATTTAAAAACACTTGTACTTTAATGTGGTCTCACTAATTAGCGACAAAACAGATATATCATGTTATTGAACAGATATATCATGTTACTGAGGGGTATTTTAAACAGATATATCATGTTATTGAGGGGGATTTGTGAAAAATACCAGTCTTGAGAATGAATTTCACTCGCCTAACGGCTCATGAAATTTAACATTCTCTCCACTGGTATTTTTCGCAAATACCCCTCCTGAACATGATATATCTGTTCAAAAGTGAATATTCAAAAACATTATTTGATATTTTATAATGTAAAGTTTCAATTTTAGTAAGATTTTGTACCACCATCAGGCATGGGGTAATCTTAATCAGTAATCATAATCAGCTGTAATTGATTACATTTTTCAGGGTAATCCTATGTAATCAGTAATCATGCCATTTCTGATTACAAGTACTTGTAATGTAATCGATTACATTGCCAAAAACAGGTGAAATCTTGATTACTTTTAGATTACTTTAAGATTCCCCCATCCCTGACTACTATCATGACTAGAGACTACTATCACTTAGAGAGCCGTGGTGTAGTGGTTAGTGCATCGGACTACTAACACAAAGGTTCCTGGTTCGATTCCCGTTTGGGATGAAAATTTCAGGAACTCAATTTTCGACTCTCCCTTGACACCATTTGCGAGTATGGTCTTGAGGAAACGATGATAGTCCTTCGGAAGGGGACGATAAATGGCTGACCCGTGTTAAGAGAGAGCCATATCTCTTGCACGTTAAAGACACCCTTGTAGATTTGGAAAAAGAGTAGGCTAATGCCGCTACAAGGTAGCACTCGCACCCGCAAAGTGGAAAGGGATTAATATAAGTTGCAAAACTTGTTTCCCAATCCACTCTAAATAAATATGTTTAAACTAAACTAAATTAAACTAAACTACAAATGTATCATGACTATGACCACGGGATCCATGTATTATGGCTCTGGTTCAATAGACCATGTTGTTAAGTTTGCTGCTGTGGAATATATTTGTTTCTGGTTATTTTTAATATGAGGCAGGTGTTGCCTGAGAAAGGGGGCGAAGTCCGTATCAATGACTTTTTATAAATCTAACATATTTTAATGTTAGAAAAGAAACAGAAATACCATAAAGTTTCCGATGTTGGTCCTATTTTACTCTAAGCCTCATGTTTTTTTATTGATTTTTCTACTTCTCTAGTAGGGGACGAAATAAGACTTGGTTTTCCTGTTTGAATCATTTCACACATAGTCATTATGGGGCCCTTTTTAGCTTGCTGTTCAGTGAGAGCCAAAGCTCCATGTTGTAGGTTTTACTTTGGCATATAATTGTCACAGGCACTTGTTTCTGTCAATATGCGGTTTACTATTCATACCCGTTTTAAAATTCTTTCGTACGGGTATGGATAGTAAACCCCATATTGACAGAAACATGTGCCTGTGATAATTGTTGCATTTTTCATCACACCAGGACAATAAAAAGATTTTGAGGAGGCAGCTATTTTCTGTAGGTAGTGTTAGACAAACAAACAAGTTCTTTTTTTATAGCAGGAAAATAGTAATTAAAAATAAGTCAGTATGCCAAGATTAAGTTGCTCACTGACTTATATTAATTCAGTAAAAAAGTACAAGAATTGGCCTTTTCAGAATCTAAACATGCTAAAGGACTGGGTTATTCCATTGTTCGTACCCCAAAATGAAAATAACATCACTACTTTGGTTGATTTTCCATTGTTTTGGACGTTTTCAACCAATCACGATGTTTCGCTGTATTTTTTTGAAAATGTTACCCAGAATGCATTAGATTCTGAAACGGCGAATTCACCAAAATGCAGTTGACAAAGAAATATATAAAAATTTTCTGTTATAGGTGTAGAAGATAGAAAAATGGTTTGACCCAGTTGTATGTGGTTAGAAAGACACTTGATAAGTACAAGATACAAAAAAGAATAGAATTTTGGCCAACATCCTGCTCTGGTTACAGAAAGTTACAGCAATTTCCTTAATATCTCAGTCAGTAGTAAATCACCCTACATGTAGTATAAACCAGAAGAAAAAAGAAATGTAGCTAGTTGAATTAAAGTTTGCAGGTAAAATTAATGCATGAATGATTGTGTAAGGCATAGAATCAAAAGTAATTTTCATAATAAAAATTTACTTGTATTCCTACAGTCACACAGTCATGACAGTGTTTTTATTAAGAAAAATATTAACCTTAGGAGAAAAGTGTTAAAAAATGTTATTAGAAAAAAATAGGACTATATGATCTAAAGGAAACTTGAAATAATTATTAACATTTTCCATTTCTATTTATAAAAATGGGTTCCATTATTAATAACATTGGTTTTACAGATGAGTTTACCGAGACCATCAGGGCTGAAAGCCCCATCAAAGATTGGCAAGCCTACAGGTCTGCCTCAGCCAAAATCAGCTTCTTCTCTTCCAGCTCCAGATAAAGCCAAAAGTAAGATGTAGTATAGTGTAATAATATTATGTGTAGAAACAGCATTGTGATGCATGTACATGTATTGTAATTATAAACAGTTTGTAATTCATGATTATTCTGTTGTAAAATATATTACAAGTTAGGCAAAGATGTTTATTAACCCTTTCTTCCATTGATTTTTTTTTGCATAATTGATTCGCATAGGATTTTTCAATAAAATGCTGAAAATATGCTTTAAAATATGTACAGTAGTTGTCGTTTGTTTATGTAAAATATACGTGTTTCTCGTTTCTTGTTTGGTTTATATAGATTAGACCGTTGGTTTTCCCATTTGAATGGTTTTACACTAGTAATTTTGGGGCCCTTTATAGCTTGTTGTTCGGTGTGAGCCAAGGCTCCGTGTTGAAGGCCGTATTTTAACCTATAATGGTTTAATTTTTAAATTGTTATTTGGATGGAGAGTTGTCTCATTGGCACTCACACCACATCTTCCTATATCTATTTAAAAGTATTAATGCATTGTGAAAAACAAATATTTCATCAAATAGATTTAAGTCTAATATTCCTATGATATTACTTTTCATATTGGATACAAATTTTATTAAGTCTACTGCAGACACTTTGAAGTCAAAGCTTTTCAACTGAGGTACTACATAGGCTTCAAAAGGTGTCATAAGGGAGTAAAGGGGGTGGCGTCAAAAGGGGTCACTATGGAGGAAAGGGTTAATATCATATTCTGTTTTCTAGTGTATTCGAAATATACTTTTGATATGCAGTTCCGCAACAATGTTAATCTTAGGTCACACGAGTAGGTAAACTAATTTTATTCTAGTGGAATGTGATAAGTTTCACCATACAAGAGTAACTTTTGGTGTACCTGAAAAAGAGGTATACGTGGAAAATCAGGCTATATACATGATATACTATAGATGTACAATCTTAAATTGAATGAGAAATATATAACTTATTACCATTTGTAAAATCATATTCATGTCAATATTTTGGCAACACTGCAGTGAAGTTTTAAGATTAGCCGTTTGAATTTGTCAATCATATCATTACAAGTACAGAAATATGGAAAAAATATCTACCATCTTCCAGTTCCATCTTGCATAGGTGGATGTAGGTAAATGTATTGCTGTTAATTCATAAATTTTGTGATTTTTACAGTTCTTCTTTAAAAGCATGCAAAACAAAACATTGATAAACTTGCTTGCTATGTTTGCTTGGTTGTTTGCAAACAATAGGTAGGCAGAGTTTCTCTCTGTTTTTATATGGTTTGTTTTTTCTAAAAAAAAAACTAGTAATTACGATGCGAAATATGTTCCAGTTACTCCCCTTTGACCGATCATTTGATATTCTCGCATAACTTATTTTGATTTGTGTTCACTCCACCTTTAGTTTTTCTGTTTCTCTAATGATTAAAAGGACATTTTCTTTTTTTGTTAACCAAAAATCCCCTTAGTTTGCCTTTCACATTGCACGAAGTTGTCAATTTCATTAACACCTGTTATCAAATTTTGATTCATCCAGTTAGCTAAAAAGGTCATGACCCTTAAAATCATCCAATGATCTTTTGAGATCACCAGCAACCACACGTTGAATAAATTTTTTTATACAATGGGTTTCGGAAAGGGATAAATTTCCATAGAATTAGAGAAAGCAAGTTAATCAATTGTTTGTTTTGTACACTCTAATAGAAGAACTGTAATAATTGCCAATATCATAAATATTAAATGTTTGCAAAAAATATCAACTCACATCTGTTTAATGATTGGACACAACATTTCTGGATTAACAGTATACATGTTATGTTAACTTGGCTTTAACACTGTTCTATATGAAAGAATATTAAGAAATATAGAGAAATTTGACTTTTACAGGGACCATTCCAAGTAAGTTTTGTGTCAGGTGAATTTTTTTTAACAATTTGAAAATAACTTGTTTAATAAATGTATGAGGATATATATTTAAACAAATATTTAATGTGTAACAAAAGCTAAAAAATAATTACAATGTTAACATAACATATTAAATATAAGTATAATGAAATACACAGTATTTATATACATGTGTATGAGTTAATTGTAGGGATGCTTTGATTAAGACTGATTCAGTAAATTCCAATTCAAACCAACTTTAGGGACGACATCAACAGACCAATGTAGGATAAAAAACTTAAATTAAATAGTTTGGGCGTGTGGGTTAACATTGCTGCAAGTTTTGTTAATCCATAATCGATTTTACGTATATCCATATAGGTTAATCAATTTTTTCCAAATTAAGTTAAGAGGGGGGTGGGGGTCAGTGAAAAAACTATGTGAATTAAGTTTTTTATCCTACCTTGAACTTACATAATTTGAATTGAATACATACAGAATTACCAACACAGCATTTTATTTACATTAATATTCATGTGATATATAGAAAATGTCATTGATTGCATTGGTTCAGGCAGAGAAAATTTTGTTATGACAATTTATTCAGAACAGGTTGGACGATAATTAATTTAAAAAAAAAAGATGCATGTATAAATGTGTGAGCAGTAAAAGAAATGTTCTTAGCACCACCAAAAATTATCTCTTCTTTTATAATTTAATTACGTATTCCATTATTTAACATTGTCTTATTTACGTTTTTAAGGTCTTTGAATTTTTTTCACCTTATATCTAAACTTTCAAAATAGATTACATGTTATAAATAAATGTACATTTTTCTCTTAATATATTTGCGAAAACAGTTGAAAATTGATACAATTGTTTTGATTTGATATATATTAAGTGAAACTTAAAATGTTATTTTAACTTTTTTTTTTCAAGTGTTGTTTTTATTTTAAATGTACTAGCTTGGAACGGGAAGCTGTTTTTATTATACAAACTGTCTTAAAGACTTTGGTTTCTTTGTATATATATTATTATCATATTACCTTAAGTGTCATGGATGTTTTAATGTACAGTGTTTCACTTTTACCATCATTTGTGAAAAGTTAACTGTTAGTCAAGGGAGATAATTTCATCAATTAGTGGAACACTGAACATTTTGTTTACTATATTGTGAATTGACTTTTAAGAGAGAAAAAACTGTTGCCTCCCCATCACTCTGCTTTATTCACTCCTTAAGCGAAAATTGGCTTATATGGCTACAGAAGTCTCACTCAGGTAAAGGTAACAGGGCTTTCCTTGCTTATACTGTTAGCCCCCATCATCACCACGACGATGATAAACTGGCATGGCATCCTTCACCTTTGATTCTTATCAAAATCAATGCACATGCTTGCAGGACTTTACAAATTAAACTAATAGAAATGACGTTTTTTTATACCACTTGGAACACAACTTTTGTTCTATTTCAAGTATTATCAATAAAGTTGATCATTGCCCCATGATAAATTTGTGAAGAGCACATACCGTCATGTCAGATATATATATGAAATCTTCTTTAGTCTCAGGATTGCATGATTTTCTATTCATATTTTTCTACTTTCTCTCGTTTCTTAAATATATATATAATATGATATAATTATAATATCACATTCAATATTCTTGAAAGCAAAATAAACCTCTACATATTTCTTTTTGACAAACTTATGCCGTATAATAATAAAATGAAATACAGGTCTTACAGTTATTTTTAAAATCTTCATTTAATGATTTATATTCAACTTTGCTTGGAATTGTTTTAAAATAGCAGAGTTGAAAACATTTCATTTCAAAGCGTTTCATGGTCTTAAAAAAAATTGTATGTGCCAATATTTTAGGTCTGAATAATTTTTTATGATGAATGATTTTTTTCAAGACCATCCAAGATATCATTTTAATTAAAATGACTGAACTTTTTATTTCAATGCATGTTAGTTTTATATTAACTTTGAATGTTTCTATTTCATTTTTGTATTGATGCATACATTTTATTTCTAAATTGCCATTCTATTCAAGGTTGGACATGTTTGCTTCCTAAATCTTTTTTTGATGTGCAACCTCAGGATCAGGAAAATGAAGTTTTAAATTTTGATCCCATAATTCATTTGCAATTTAAAAATATTTGTACATTTGAAAATTATTAAAAGTTTTCTATAAATATCAAAATAACAAATCTATATATAATGATGTTAATTCAACTCAAATACATTTTTATTGACTTTTTCCCCTTGATGTTACAAATCTATATTTATGCTTTCACAACTCAATTTTTGATGTTGACATGAATTAGAATGGCAGTTATCTCCCCTTTTACCAATTGAATGTCTGGATTGTGTGTTGCTAAGTTTCTGTTTATGTGTTGCTAGGTGCCATTGCTAAAAGTGCTCGTGCTGCAGGTTTTAGTGCTACACAAGCTGATAAGTATGCCACCACTGTTGTCAATAAACTGCCAGGTAATTTATGTTTCCATGGTTTTCATGTTGAAATAAGTCACAAAAATGTCAAACTTTATCGCAAGTTAATTTATGCATATTGGTTGATATGATACTCTGTTTGTCAAATTGTCTTCTTGTACAAATTGACTACTCACAAAACTCTCCATTCAACCATTTTCATGGATGCTAATTTTCAGAATTGATAAACAAAATTGTATTTTTTTTACATTGTTAATTTTTCTGAGTCTGGCATAGCAGCCTGTAGTAAATGTTCTTTAGTTGAATACTAACAATTGCATATTATTAACACGCTGAAATGACAAAAGAGTAACTAAAACTTAACTTAACTGAATGTGTTACGAAATTGATAACCTTTGAATTTTTTTATGTTTGCAGTAAACATTTGATTTCAATCAGTGAAATTACATTCCTACTAAAGATTAAGCACAAGTTTGGTGATACATTTATAACAAATTATGCATCACCAAAATTTTTTCTTAAAATATCAAATTGATTATTTTATATGACTTACAAATTTGATACATGTGCATTTGAATGTTGTCTGCCTTCTATGTTGCCTTTCTCGCATGCCTCTTGTCTTTCATTGTTTTATGCTTCTACTATTCTTATTGATGCTGGTAGTTCACTAGTGGTCAATCTAGCATCTGCATTGCAAAATTTATTTTTTTAACTTATCAATTGGATGGAATTTTCAGACCCCAAAAAAAGAAATATGGAACCTGTAATATTTTAGCCTAATTGTTTTGGCAGTATGGGTCAATAGACAACTTTCGAGTTCGATGCATTTCCGTCCAAAACTCTGGTTTTAGTGAACGTCATTTGTGCGTTTAAGGGCGTCGTCAGGCAAAATATTTTTTTCCCTTATTGGTGACCTATGTTTTTTTATTGGCTCATCTTTTGAAGCTATATTCAAGCTTTTTATATTACAGTTTTGGACCAATTGTCAAAGAACGTTTTTTTGATATTCTAAAAAAAATATGTCAACACCTCTATTTTCCCTATCATTTCATTGAAAAATGGTCCCTTTTACATACCTGTTTAAAAGTAAAATTCTGAACTTAAATGGTCCGTGCCCCCTATTTTTTTCGACCACTTTGATTCATTTTCTTTAAAGAATAAGATAACCAAAAAGACGGCATTTCTGATAGAAACTTCGAATAAGCCCGAGCCACCTTAAGCAGATTTTACTGTATTATAATTATATTCAAATATAACTTACTATACATGATATGTTACAGGCCCTGAATATGAGGTACCACCCCCTCCATCAGATGATTTTAAGATAGGGGACAGAGTATGGGTAGGAGGGAGTAAACCAGGTGTGATTGCATTTCTAGGCGAAACTCAATTCGCCGCAGGAGAATGGGCAGGTGTTGCCCTGGACAAACAAGAAGGCAAAAATGATGGATCAGTTAAAGGTATCAGATACTTTCAGTGTGAATCAGATAGGGGTGTGTTTGCTAGAATTTCTAAATTATCTAGAACCCCAGGACTTTTACCAATGTCAGGAAAAATGGACGATACATTGTCAGAAACTCCTATCAAACAAAATGGACCGGCAAGAAGACCTACAACGCCAAGCGTTACACCTTCAAGAGGAGTGTTTGGTTCTAATACTAGTTTAAGCAGAGCATCTCCTGCCCTGGGAACCAGACCTGGAAGTAGACCCGCTTTGAAGGTTGGAGATCGTGTCTTTGTGAGTGGCAGTAAGATGGGTACACTGCAATACATGGGAGAAACAGACTTTGCTAAAGGAGAATGGGCGGGAGTCGAACTTGACGAAAAACAGGGTAAAAATGATGGTGCCGTTGCTGGTAAAAGGTATAGTTTTAATGGGCTGCATTATATTTAAAATCTTGTTTGCTTGAAACAGAATACATGCAGTTTAAATTTCTTTCATTCTCACCTGAAATGGTAGATTAAAATTTAAAAAAAAATATCATTTTCAGCTGAGTTGTTTTGTAGGAGCTAATCTGTTCAAACCCTTGGCCAAATGCTTTTAACAATTTATTTCAGCGTAACAATTATTGTTTTCTACAGTACTAGTATTTATGATGTTTCAAATGTATATTTTGTCAACTCTGGCTGACATAGTTAAAAAAGTAGATATATTATAAAGATAATTAAGACGTTTTGTCTATAGCCTGCCTTTATTATATATGTTGATATTAGTTTATAACTCATGACCATAATTTTCAATATTGTGTCTAATGTCTTACATTTTTAAATAGCAAAAGAGTAGAAAAATGAAAAGATTTAAGTGTAAAGTCAATTTCTGCCTAAAAAATGTAATAATTATAATTGCTATAAGAACATTTATCATGAAAAATATTTCAGATATTTTGAATGTAAGCCAATGTTTGGTTTATTTGCACCGATTCATAAAGTCACTCGCCTGACATCAGGAACAGCTGGGCCGGGAAAACCAGCCACGACTCCTACGTCACAGTCCAGGTCATTGATGAACACAAGTCTTCGTCTTTCCAAAGAAAGGAGTGGGAGTCAGGAATCTGTCAGTTCCATTAGCTCGTCAGCATCCAGTGTGTCTCGTAGCCGGGTAAGGCTTGGAGTCACCTCACTCGGCAATCAGGTACATGCAGTTTACAAACTCAATATTATAAGCTTTAGATTTGGCTTCAGAGTGTGACAAATTTGCATAATTGGTGATATTATATTATTTTTGATGAGGGGATCCTTTGTTTACTTGGTAACCTATTTAAGAATAACTTTTTAAAACAGAATAATCTAATTTAATTGTCCACTGGGGAAACTAAAGATATTTTTTTTTATTAGTTTGTTTTATTGAATCATTATTTCACTATTAGCTTTTTATTTCACTATTGAGCTTTTCTATTTAATATCTAAATAAAACACAATCATCAACAAGTTCTGAGGATTGAAAAGAGAATTTTAATTCCAATCTTGAAATTTCACTATCTTATAAGGTAACAAATCACAATCACTACCATGACTACATCAGAGTTAATCAAACACCTCTTTAATTCTTTTGTTTTTACATTTACACCCTTTTTATTTACTGACTGAATTTTTAAGGGAGCTAACTAGGATTTTATATTTAAATTAATCACTATTATCCTTTGATTTTGAATGTGTTATTTTTTTTAATTGAAGGCCTAAATATTAAGATCTGTCAAAGGGAAATACTGAAGGTTTAATAATAAAGCAATCAAATCTTAAATCATTTGCGACATAAAATAAATGTATTTAAGTATAACTCCATGAGGTGAAACCATGCTGTTTTAAGACAATAAATGTTCTCATTTGAAAACCCCTTCATGAATATTGTTTAAGGGTTTCCAATTTTTGAGTTCTATTTTGTAAAAGTGCCCAGACAAATAAAAGAAGTAGAAAATACAAATTTTCCAAATTTCTTTCTTTAATTTGATTTTTAAAAACTGATGTAGTTTCAATATTTGCATAATATGATAATGTCAATGAAAAAAACCCAACAAAACTCTTTTGATACATTTCAAATAGGAATGGGATTATGGGGAATATATAATATCACAATCTATAATGATATTGTCAACCAAAAAATAGCGAGAAACAAATTGAAAAAGCTCCAGGGGTTTTACTAATTTCACCATTTCACATGATATTTATTTTATACCATCACAGAAAAATCCTCAATTCATCACACATCATACATATTCATCTCATCAATCAGAGTTATTTTATTTACTAATGTTTGTTTCTGTTACATGTTCATTACATTTCATCTGACTTGTTTTGTTTTGTTTTCTTGAATGCACTGAACGAAAAGAAAATCGGAATTCTCCTTAGATTGATGATTTTCCAAAATTTGGATTGATTGATGCTCATGTTTTATGACGCTTTCTTAGATTTTAAATGCTGGTGAAAAGTAAGAAATGTTTTACAGTAAATACTTGAAAATGTTTATAAATGTTTTAACAGGAATTTGGTTAGGGAGATATAATTGAAACCATAAAAGCAACACATGCAGTAAAAAGTGGCAATTTCCAGATTTGTTTATGTTCATTAATTTCCTGATACAGCTTAAATCGCAAAAATAAAACCATATGCAATTTGATTGTTAAGGATGATCTGTATTAAGAAGAAGAAAAACACACATACAAAAATCTCACTCCAGGCGTGACCGGATAGAAAAAGCAATTTTAACTGTAAATATAAACTGCTTATAACTAGGAAATTATTCTGAAAATGGAGGTACAAAAAATGTTTACCACATAGCATATATATATTGAAAAGGTCCATTGGACCACTGATGCCTGAGGATAAAATAAGATAAGAAAACTTAAAAAAAAAATAAAAAAAATATGGTTTTAAAAATATTTCTTGTATTCTGAAGTCCTTCACCTATGCAACTGCTGTAAACACTATTCATATAAACAAACTTTTGATAGCATGACTTATTGTTATCTTGACAAATGAAACTGTCTCCCTAACTGAGCCTCTTCCAGCAATGATCCCTGCAGATCAGCCAATGTGTTGTATTTACAGCTGTAATGTGTGCTACTAAACATTTTGCATCCATTTGCCTTATGATTGGCTTATCATGCTTATATTTAAATTGTTGTCTCTAACTGTACATGTGTGCTGAACTGTGAATGTTTGCTTCCCGTTGGCTGTGTGCTTTGTTTTTCTTCATGTTAATTGTTGTCCATGTATTTATTGCAATGACTGAGTGCATCAGTGTTTTGTTTTTTGACTTTATTAACCATAACAAAATTAACCTTCACTTTTTGACAGAAATTGCTCTTCTTGCCATTCATAATACTTAATAAGATTTGGTCATTTATGTAACAACTTTTAAGAGTTACAATTTTCTATTTAGAGAATCTGAAATATTTTATGTAATTATACTATTCATACCACAAAATTAAAAAGAAAAGGAACATTTAGGAATTTGTCAAATGTCAACAATTTTTCAGTTTTTATGAGCCTATTACAAAATTTTGGTGTACGTTTGAACTCTTTCTTACCCAGAAAGCATTAGATTTTGAATCAATTAATTCCCCATTATAAATTTCTGCATTGCAAGAAGAGTGATTTTTCATTTAATTTTTGTCATTTTCATTGTCTCAAGAAACAGAAACTTCTGTCATATTTTCATTTTCTCTTCAACAGAAGTGATACTTTAGAATTACTTTATTTTTTTAAAACAAAACTGAATATTGGTTTTAGAAGACGTGTGACATAAAAATGGATGTTTTGCCTTTTTATGGCATTATAGAAATTATGGCATGGTTGACAGAAATCTCTGGTTCTAATAACATATATTTATCATCCAACTTCCTGGAGCTGTTCACACTGCTTTTCTCTACAAAAATCTGAAGTAAACTGCATGTTATCCTATTATTGATGTTTATTTTATATATGTGTACATTGACAGTGTGTGGCCACTGAAATTATATCTACTTTTCTATTTATTTAAAAAAGAAAAATATATATAGCAATCATTTTTTTTCAATTTTGTTGTTGCTGAAGTGTAAATTGTGTGCATTATATGTTTGTTTTGACTGATATGCCATTTTATACAGAAATAATCAAGACAGATTTGAGTGTATAAATGAAAAGCTTTCTTTGAAAATTGCATCTACAAGATCTATAGTTTGATTTAAAAATTTCCATGTAAATGTGTCAATTCTTTCGGGTAACTGTATGTGGCCATATACCTGTATAATTTATGAAAATGATCAGTCATTAAGGGTTAATGTATCATAATTACTTATTTACACAATATTTAAGATGTTTGAGATCTTTGATTTGTATCATCAAAGAAGATGATCAAATTTTAATAAGAAATAAAAGTTATTGCAAGGGGATATAACAAAATGTATATTTATCTCCCCTTATCACAGCATATCACTATAATGCATGTACAACAGAATTGATGATCAACATATGATAATTTTCTCAACTATAAACAATTATTTGTCAATTTTATAGAATTCCTTAGCATGTTCTCCTTCCAATATGTTATGTGTGACATATATATGCTACTGCAAACCTAACTCCATACCTACTCTTCCCACCAACATTTGGTAGGGCACCTGACAATCTCAGTCAATGATGATTGTTTTCAAACACACCTACCATGAGTGCTGGTTGAACTTACAACCCCAGTTTTGACAGCTTACAATGGCTGTAGATGTACTGCTCAGACCATTCAGCAACTGAGGATCCAGCTAAAAAATAATAACTACCCTTCCCAAAGACCATAATCATGGTGATGGCATCTCAAAGGGATATTAGCACAGAATAAGTTGTCCACACTGGAGCAATACATAAGGGCTTTTTTGCCCTATTAATTCATGTAGAACTGCAATACATTTCACCAATATAACAATCCTATTTTTAATAAACTTTAGAAGAGAGGCCTCAGAACAGTAAGAAGAAGAAAATAATAACTTAGGATTGATAACACAACTTGGCTGTTGCAAAATTAAGTTATTTAGGGATATTCTAAGTGATATTTGCAAGTTTTTTTACATGATAACAGGATGAATTCATAAATATTTTACCTTTCATAATAAATCACATTATTACATTGGTTGCAATGATTTATATTAATTTCCCAGTTAAATAAAAACTGATAATTTCACATGTGAAATAAACTTGGTTATTTCACTCTCGAACGTCATGCAACAATAAGCGTTGTCAAGACGGCAATAACGTCAGATCAAAACAAATTGTGAATGCTTAGGGAAAAATTATAGTTCCTTACATTTTCTAAATTGATTTCATATAAAAAAGCCATTTGCCAATGTAATAAAAAGAATAACTAATTAAAGACTTCAAATATCGAAAAATATTCAACTCGTGACGAACAACACTGATAATTAACTACCTGCGTTAGTGAATTAATGTGTTGTTTGGTCACTTGTTGAATATTTTTCTCTATTTGAATTCTTTGATTAGTTATTCTATAATTCATTTCAATTTCTCAAAATAACCAAAATACACGTTTTTGGCAAGTTTTTGTGTTCAATAGGATTTCAAAAACTGTGTTTAATAAGTAATAATAAGATTTTACGCAATTTAAAAATTATAAAACTTACTGTCATTTTCAAGCTCTATATGCTAATTCAAAACAACATATTTGAAACAGTTTGAAAATATGCTATGTTAGGTTCTATTTAACCTTTAGTTGTGCTTCATCATGTCTAAGTATCTTTGACCATTAGGCTTTGGAACAAGCTCTTAATATGAATTATGTCCATTATTGGATGCATCCATGAAGACAAAAGGTTGCCATCAAGGTGGAATTATCAGAAGTATTACAGTATGTGGCCAGATGATCTGAAATATTGTTCGACTATTTTTATCAAGACCTTTAAAGCTAGATTATTTTTTTTTGTTATCTGTGGATTCATTTATTTTTGTGAATACCTATTTTCATTTAAATTTGATTTTGTTTTGTTATGCTAGTCAGCATATAAGCCTGTAGAAAATTTGTGCTTTGTTAAACTTTTAGATTTTTGGTTCACATATATTCCAATTACTCAGTGAAAATTGGTGTTCCACTAATAACAATGAATCGACGGTATATGTAATATCCAACCTGATGTCGGAATATTACTGACAAAGTATGATATTTCTCATCTTATCACAACAGTGCCATGATAAACCCAATTTTAAACAGAGGACAAAATGTTGCACGTCCGGAGAAAATAAAATCTCCTGCTTATACATGTAGTTGTATAAAAAATATTTTATTTCTACAGCTTCCTCTACATCATCAACGAAAAAGAGAACTTACGAGTACACCAATAGCGGTAAATTTTGAAGCTACTTCCCTTAAAATTGGCATGATTTGGTTTTGGAGCTAGTGATAACTGAAAGATTTGAAATTGTTTTACGCTCTCAAAAATTGCACAAAAATTGTAGATATCATTCATTCATGAAATTGGTGTGTTCATTTTTTTTCCAATGAATTATTTGTTTTGATGGTAAGTTTGTTAAAAACCCAGTTACAGTTGAACAGAACTTTTTTTTAATGGGGATGTTTTTAAACAACTTTCCCACATTTGAATTTTTTTTATTGAAATTTTATTTTTTTTTTCTGATTTGTAGGCAGAACTATGATATTTGGACAAAGTTGAATTTTAAAAAAGAAAAATAGTGAAAAGTCAAGTGTCAGAATCCATATTTTCTTTCAATACATCACATTTCAAGAAATAAGTTTGAGGTTTACAATTTTCATTGCAATTTTCTCAATATGTAAAACTGATTTGGCATGTCTTGAAAGTTTCTAGCATTGAGCTAATCATACATTCTATATCAGATGTTTGACGATGATAAATATATATGGTCTTGAAGTAAGTCCTCCTTAGAGAAAGGTGTCTGGGTTTTGACAATTAAATATGACCGTAGAAATGTGGAGTTGGTTTGTTAGAATTGACAATGTTGCATATTTGTGCATTTTGTTCGTTGTTTTTGTTTGTAGTTGTGCTTTGTTTGTTTGCATGAGATTAGAAATCAGATTACTGCGCCTGCAGAATAAATATTTTGTTTGATGACTTTGTATGTCAAATTTAAGTTTGCAAAGAAGATATGATATTTTTGAATGTTTGCAAATGAAATCTAGCATGAAAATAAACATAAACATTTGTAATGGTATAAAAATCAAAACTTGCTTTATTTGTTTAATGAATTTAAATCTTATATGTCTTCTTTTAAATGCATTTCGTGCATTTTACATTTTATGAATCAATATTGCATGTATTTGGTTATACATATATGTAGGCCTGCATGATTATCAGATAGCTTAGTGGTATAGTTCAATTCTTGTGTGCTGAAATTTAATGTTACATATAATATTATTATCACAGTTATATTTCAAATTTCATTGCAAGAACAAAATCAAAGAATTTCAATAGACCTCTGACAAAACAAATTGTCTGAAACTGACCACCTAAAAAAACTTCATCTTCCTACAAGATTGGCATAAAAAAGTGATATTTTGGAGAAATAAAAAAAAATGTTGCTTTTTTCTCTCAAGAATGATAATTTGGGTAATCATTTTTGTGTGCAAAATTTCATCCGTGCTTTGTTCAAACGGTCGATTCCAATTCCAAATTTCTTCATTAGCGATAAAATTTATTGTTGAATGAATATGATATATATGGAACAGTGACCAAATTTTCAATACAAATATTATGTTGAGAAAAGATAGTGTGAAAATACAGGTATTTCAGTTGGAGCACAAAAGATAATCCATGTTAAAACACTTTCTAACAGCTAATTGAACTTTGCCCTTTTCTATTTTAATGTAGCTAGTCGTTGTTTTGCATGCAAGCTTTCCCGCTTCATTAATTGTCTTCTTAATTAACTGTCTATTTTTGTAGTGTTTTTAATTTACATGAAAAAAAAATAGTTTCTACTTGAAAAAAATCCATAGAAAACACTTTCTGAATCATACTACATTACAAACAAAAAACGTCTGACAAAACAGCTGGTGGTACGGGCCCGTAGCCAGGAATTTTTAAGGGGGGGGTATTTGGTCTCACAAACTCGACTTTAACAGTCACAATTCAAACAGAATGTTGACTTTAACAGTGCTTATTTGTTTTCAAGGGGGGTTCATTCGAACCCCAAGGGGGTTCATTCGAACCCTCTTGGCTACGGGTATGTGGTATGATGGCAAATAAGACAACTATTTACCACTGTTCAAATGAAGTGGTTGTAGTCAAATCTTTCACTAACAAAATGGTAAGAAAAGGTAAACTGTGCAAAGGGATTGCTGTAAAAGATACACGATTATAGTAGTTCAGTTTTAAAAGGATACCAGGAATATGGTTTAGAAAAAAAAATTTTTTGTGAATTACCGAATAAAGTTTATAATATAATTTTGAAAATAGATGATAATGATGACATCTGCATTAAAAAAAAGATGGCATTAATAAATGGAAATGGAAAGAGAAACATGTTTTAATATATTTACACTGTTTTTTCGTACACATAGTTTTATGCTTTAACCCTTTCCTCCATTGACATTTTTATTTTGCATACTTGATTCGCATAGGATTTTTCAATAAAATGCTAAAAATATGCTTTAAAGTATAAGTAAATTGCGAAAAAACAAATATTTCATCAAATAAATTCAAGTCGGATATTCTTATGAATATCCTTTTCATATTGGATACAAATTTTATTAAGTCTGAAGCAGACACTTTGTAGTCAAAGCGTTTCAACTGAGGTACTACACAGGCGTTAAAAGGCGTCATTATGGAGTAAAGGGGGTGGCGTCAAAAGACTGTTACTATGGAGGAAAGGGTTAAGAATGCTTGTACAGCCAACCTACCTGTTTTTCAAAACACATCCGGGATTTTGTGAGAAAAAAAATGAAAAAAAACATGTTTGAATTTTTTCAAGCACATTTGTGGGGAAACAGAGTTTGAATGTGTGAACTTGGTTATATTGAATATCTTAGTCTTATGCAAGAGAACAAGAGCTTTGAAATGTTTAGATTAAAATTAGCTACAGTTGTCAGCATTAGTTGATATAACTATTATTTAAGGAATGACTGTAATATTTTTTTCTGTCTATGAAGAAATAACATAAAAAATGTGGTGCACACTGAATAACGCGCGTAGCGGGTTATTTAAAAGTGCACCACATTCAGTGTGCACCACATTTTTTATGTTATTTCGAATAGACAGAAAAAATGTTACAGTCATTTCTTATAATTTAATTCTAAATTCCATTTTAAAGCGTAGAAAACCATGAAAAAACGTTGATGACGTCACGGTCACATGACTAAATTATGTCTATGGGCTAATAACAAAATAACGTTAGCCAATCAGAAGACGTGTTACATCCAAAATTAAATTATGTATATATAACTGTGAATACTTGTTATGTTGATCAAATGACTTTAACAATTGTAAGGCTAACCATGAAATGTAAGAAAAAAATATAAGAAATCTAAATTACAAATCTTAAGGCATCTTATTTGAAGCCCTCCAAATTATATGTTTTATTCACTTATGTGAAAAGTCGATATTTGGTTGGAAAATATTTTAGTATTTATATGAAATAAAAAATTCATAATAATAAGTTTCTTTAACGATTTTACTAGGACTCAATACAATGACTGACCACATTTTAGTATAATTTATATTTTAGTTTATACAAATATTCACTGTTTAAATGAATTGTCTCCCTTGACAGTTATTATAGGATTATCTCCCTTTAAGTTATCATAGGATTATCTCCCTTTACATTTATCATATATTTATTATTCCTTCCTATTCAGTATAGTTAGCTTGCATAGGATAAGATTTTCAGTTAAACCATATGTTATTTAATAGGTCCAGCAATATCATGGTCTAAAATATTTCTTTGTTGACATTGGTTGACATGGTTACAGTTTTAGCATTTGGTTTGAATTATATTATGGACTGATCCCTACACGACTAGTCTTATCAATGATGTATATGAAAATGAAATTAGGAAGTCAATTATTTTCATAAAAAAACATATGACGAGGAGATTTGAAAAATCGTAAAACAGAAGAAAAACTCCTGTCAGAAATAAATACTGTACTCCATAATTTTAAATTCTTGACAAAAGGTAATTTTATTATTAATTATTTTTTGACAATAAAGCGTAACATTTAGTACATTTCAATTGGTTGGTCCTTAATATGTGTTTTAATTTATGTTTCCCAAAAACTTTTTACCACATGTATTATTCAGAAAAAGATAATGATATATATATATATTGGATAGAAATAAGACGTCATATTTCATAAAAACCAAATATATAAATTGCTTGCTTATTCAAAATTATTATACAAGGATATAAAAATGCACATATATTCAGATCTCATAACCATATGATATGTATTTATATATAAATTTGAATCGTGAAGTTTTTGATAAACTTTCATAATAATTGTTACCATAATAATAGAGAAGAGACAATTTTATTTGTACAGTGACAAAATAATACATGACTAAAGTTATCTTGGATTTTTTTAGACTATTTAATGTATGCAAGAAACAAACTATGCAGATGCTTTAATTATTTTTTAAAAATGGTAAAAGATTATTTGAAGAAAAGTACCATTACAAACATATATTCACCAGTAAAAATGATTTCAGAACAAAATCTTTTTTCCCAAAACATAAGTTTAATTATATTCTGAGTTCATTATATATAATATTTGGTGACGGCCTCATGTGCAAGTATGCACTAAGAATACTAAGTGAATATGATATTGCTGGATAATTTTTGAGCATGGCTTTATACTAATTTGGTGTAACGTTTCTGTCCTTTAATTAACACAGGCCAAACCAGGTCATCGGCCCAGCACTCTCAATTTAACGGCAACAACAACTGCTTTGCAGGTGAGTAGTATTTCTGCATATATATATGTATATTAGAGCGAAATATTTTTTTATCGCCTTGTAAATAATTTTAACATTCTATATTTACATACTAAATAGTGTGTTAAAATTACATTGTTAGACAATTATACATATATTAGTATATATATATTACACTATATTATTTGCTTTTAGTTTCTATTTATGTGTTGGAACATTTGAAGTGTTTTTCATGCCCCACCTAGGGGCATTGCATTATGTATTTTGGTCTGTGAGTCTGTTCCATTCGTTCGTTCGTTCTTCCATTTGTCCCTCTTCAGGTTAAAATTTTGGGTCACAGTAATTTTTGATGAAGTTGAAGTCCAATCAACTAGAAACTTTGTAAAAATGTTACCTATGATATGATATTTCTAATTGTAATGCTAAATTAGAGTTTAGACCCCAATTTTAAGGTTCAGTAAACATAGATAATGATAGTGCGAGTTTGGCATCAATGAACTATGGACACAATTTTTTTACAGACTAGTTTCATTTTAAGAAGGTGAAGGACTATTGATTTACTTGAAGCTTGTCTCAAATATATATGAATAGAGCCCAAGTCTTGTTTTTTTAGCTCACATTGCCCTAAGCAATCATCATTACTTTTGGTCTGATGTATTTTCAATTTCACACATGGGCTGCGTCGATAGAAATCCTCTTTATGCAAATGATTATAATATCTGTTAACCTATTTCGGGTTGAAAAAATTTAAATGCCAAGTCAATTGTTTGAAAATTGAGAAGTTTTGAGAATCCCATTAATCAGACCAAAATTCACCAGTGATTTTGTATTTGCATGTTCCACAATCCGCTAAAGTCTTATAAATGAATAAGCTCACTTGCATAAGGTGGATTTATATTTAAAGCAGCTGGTATGACCAATAAAGGTATTTTTGCGAAATGAATAAATTAAACAATGTAGTAGGATCAAAATATGGATATATATATGTTACAGTAAATAGGTGAAATTAGGAATTACACGTAATTACTAAACAATTCAGTAAATACCTGTAATTACTAATCAATTTAGGAATTACATGTATTTACTGATTGTTTCAGTGATTACAGGTATTTACTGATTTTTTTGGTCATGTTTACAGCTATTTACTAACTTGATATTTTGTATTAAATTTGAGACTAATTCAAGAAACCAAGTAAGAAAGTAACGGGTTAGGGATTGTAGGGATTACTTAAAGTTAAAGGAATCAAAGACTTTATGTTCTATAGTTTTGTTTATGAATTGAGACTGGAAAATGGTTGTTTTATAATTTTTGAAACTCGATAAAAAATCATTTGCACATTGCAAGACAATGATATAATCCAAATATGAGAAATACATTTGCAAGAAGTTTAAAGTCAACTTCGCCAGTTCTTTTTGATGATAGACATTCTATTATGCCAAATTTGATTGAAAGATCTTGATTTTTCATAATGAAAAATTAAATTCTGTATTTAAGGCATTCTTTGCATATCAATCAGACCAACCTTATATATGAAATGATTAAATTCCTCCGACTTCTCTTGTCAGATCTTTACGCTGAAGCTGACATTCTTCATCAACAGAATTATAATCAAAGTGCTGGATAGCACCTGTGGTAAGTTTGCAACGGTAGATTGTAATTTTTCAAATAGATTATAAATGTGTAGATTGCGTTTTTCCTACTTAAAAAAAACCCAACTTAATACAAGTTATATTTGTAACAGGATGCTGCTACAAAGTCTCCACCAAAACAAAGCTCTCAAAATAAGTCATTCCCACGATCGCCTCACATTGGCCATAGTCCAATACAAATTGGTCTGGTCTAGCAAAGAGACACAGCATCGAAAACTAAGGACAAAGCACAAGTCCTAATCAAATTGGACAATCAAAATCTCAAACACATCAAACAAATATCGTATTTACCTCCTTTTGGTTCAAAAATGTTTATTTTTTGGCATTAAAATTGAAATATGTTTGTTAACTCCTCAGTGACATATATCTTTTATAATATGTGTCAAATAAGCTGTACTGAAACTTATCAATTATAAAATTTAGAAATTTACAAAATTGGAAATCTTTTTGTTTTTCGATATTACCTCTATTTCTCCTATTAGTTCAACAGAAAAAAGTACTTTAACAAAAAAAATTCTATAAAGTGTACTAGGATAAAGTTTATTTATATAAAAAAATAACGACATCCTATATTTAAAAAAGAAATATGGTTTTATACCCGCAAGCCCCATTAACATGCTTAATATAGCAAAAAAGTATGTAATATTTTAGGATGATCACTTTTTGATAATATTCACTGATCTTTTATCTCCGCTGACCATATTACAACATTGTTTTAACAGTTAGTAAATAGCTGTAAAAATTCATTAAAAAATTAGTAATTACTGGTAATAACTGGGCAGATTCAGGAATTACATGTATTTACTAAGTGCATCAGGAATTACATGTAATTCCTAAATTTTAGTAATTACAAGTAATTCCTAATTTCACCTATTTACTGTAACATATATAAACACATGTAAGCTTTGTCTATATTTTGATTATGATATGAACTTAAAATAAAGATAAAGATTTTTACCCAGATTTCCTAATTCACAGAACATGCAATTGTGCTTTGTGAGCAGTTATGGTATTTTAATGAGTTATGATTCTTGTTGCACATGATATCAAGTTTTTTGGCAAAATTATGGTTGTGAAAACCTCTGCAAAGGTTTTGTTTTTGTATTTAAATTCAGGGGCGTAGCTAGGCAATTTTGATGTGTACGCAATGCCGGAGAAGGAAGTCCTACGGCCGGGGGTCTGGGGGCCGCTCAAGGCCCCCAGAAGCTCTGGGGTAAATGGTGCAAAATCCTGCATTCTCGCAATTTCCGAGGACTTAAAATGACCTCACAGAAATCTTACTTTCATGAGAAACAAGTCAACTTTGGAAATAAATAACCAGAGAAAAACAAAAAAACCCGTACTGTTGGCTTAACAATTTTTTTTCTTATGTGTAGTGGGTTAAAATGGCTTAATTAGGTATATTTTATTTGTTACCTAATCATGCTGAACCCACTTTACATTAGAAAACAAACTAATTTCTAAGCCAACACTGTGCAACTTAAATGGTATTTTTTTTATTGAGAAAATACATAAATAAAAATTCGAATCACATATCTTTATGTTTTATTTTATGAGTGAACAAGCAGTGTTTTTCAACTTTTTTTTCTCTCAAAGTTAATTCTGAAAAATCAATGCCCATTTCCTTTCTTTTTTTCTACTAAAGATGTCCAAAACCGTGTCTGCTTTAATTTGTTTTTCTCGGTATATGTTCAAAAGACCGAGTCCAGATAAACGATTCGTTTTCATTGTATTTCTCAAGTAGGTCTTCACTCTTCTCATGGTACTAAAAGACCGTTCTGCCGTTGCCGTCGAGACCGGCATACATGCAAATACATTAAGTATCTGAAAGATTCCCGGGTATAAATCCTTGTTTATGACATTTAATGTTTCCTGTAAGTTGTTAGGGATGTTATCAAAATCTCCAGTCCATTTTGCTAACCACCTCCGAATTTCAGATCGAAATTCGTCTTTTGTAACATGGGCATCATCTGCATATTCATTAAAGATTATGTCCCCAACAGCTAAAGTAAGTTGGTCAATGTTTTTTGGGATTAACTTTTGTGCGACATAACGCGGCTCTGCTGTCAGAAGTCTTGTATTCAGCTCTGCTATCAAATGATCGACGAAAGGTAGATACATGTTCAGTTTCCAGTATTCAGAAGGGGTTTGCGCTGGTGCATTGGGCCTATTACGTTGGGCACCACGGTTTCTGGGCATTGAAGGATCAGTATTGACAGTTGGGCAAGTTCAACTGCAGAATCGTACAAGGAGTTCCAAACTTCTGGGTCGTTTCTCTCGTCATTTAGCTGTCTGACAACAACCTTGGATTCGTCAGCAGCAACAAAGAGGTCACATTCTTTTTTCTGTAAGAGACATGACAATGCAACAAGTGCTGATAGAACGTGTACTGAAGCAACAAGGGTAATTATAAAGTCAAACTTTTCGATAGCAGCTTGATATGGACCTGCCTTCGAATCACCATGTTGTAAAGATAATTCTCCCAAAGCTGCATGTGCTGTTGAAAAGGCGGATTTGAACGTGAAAAGGGCTTCTGATCTTGCAGCCCAGCGTGTTTCACATAGCGTTTTCAGCTTTTGGCGTCCTTCCATATTGTCTTTTGCTGTGGGGGTCGCCCCGATATTCCGACACCCCGTTAGTCCGACACCCCATTGGTCCGACACCCCAATTGTCCGACACCCCATTAGTCCGACACCCCGTTAGTCCGACACTTTTAACATAGATTATGACATTATATATAACTATGCAAATGCTTGAAATACTGAAAAACATAATTGCAAACTACATTCGTACATTACAAGATATATAAAATTTACACTCGAAAACATGCTAACAAATCTGTTCCTAGTGTCAATTTCTTTTTGGGATGTACAAGTACCCGGCCACGTTCACTTGTATTTTTGTCCATTTGATGAGTTAAGCCATTTTCAACTGATTTGTATAGTTCGTTTTTAAGTTGTACTGTTATACATTTGTACCACTGTCCCAGATTAGGGGGAGGGTCGTTGGGATATCGCTAACATGTTTTATCCCGCCACATTATGTATGTATGTGCCTGTCAGGAGCCTGGAATGCAGTGGTTGTCGTTTGTTTATGTGTTAACTATTTGGCCTTTTAAAGCTGACTTTGCGGTATGGGCTTTGCTCATTGTTAAAGATCGTACGATGACCTGTAGTTGTAATGTCATGTTGGTCTCTTGTGGGGAGTTGTTTCATTTGCAATCATACCACATCTTTTTTTATTTATATATATATATATATATATATATCGTCACGATTAAAACAACGTCATCACACAATTTTAGGGGAAACAAGTTCCATTTCAGGGAATCGACAATCACAGTTGACTTATAAATTCCTAAAAGGTGTTTCATATATCCACTTGTTGAAGCCTACCTGAAAATTAGCAAAATCATAAAAACTTTAATTGAGGAACGTCGATTTTGTTACAGTAATATCTTCTGATTACTTAACTTTTAGTTCAAATTATTCTATTTATGTTATCAACTACTCCTTAATTCTATTCAATGATAACGAAGCTGTTCATTAGACTCCGTGTAATATGACTATCATATGCTAATAAATAGGTTCATTTTTAGCTTACCTGACTTGAAAGGTTAAGTAAGCTTTTCTCATTACTCTAACAAGGCGTCCGTCGTCCGTCTTCGTCGTCGTCTGTTAACTATAACAAATATCTTCTTCTCTGAATCTAATGACCCAATTTTAACCAAACTTGGCCACAATCATCATTAGGGTATCTAGTTTAAAACATGTGTCCAATCGATGACCACGCCTGCAAACCAACATGGCCGACATGGCTAAACATAGAACATAGGGATTAAATGCAGTTTTTGGCTTATATCTATGGAACTAAAGCGTTTAGAGCAAATCTGACAGGTGGCCAAAATGTTTTTGGATTTAGATTTATCTGCCCTGACATTTTCAGTCGAATCCGACAACCCGTTGTTAGGTTGCTGTCCCTGAGTTTGTAATTTTACGGAAATTTTGCAGTTTTTTGTTATCATTATAATATCTAATATTTAATATTATTAATTATGAATGTAACCTTGTTTTACATGATTATCTAAGCATCAGTAAATGCCGGTGTGCGACACAGGCTCTTGAGAGCCTCCAGTTGAATTATGTACAGTTACGAGATGACAGTATATATTGTCTATGTATGTTATAAACTACGAGGTAGTTTTCAAAGGAAAATGCCTGTATAAGTACGTCCGTAATATTATGTTAATAAGGAGCATGCATACAATTCTTGTAGTGCATTCGCGTGCATTATGGCCAATATGACGACCCATGTATCTAGGTACCTGCGAACGCTGTTATATATGCGTTATATTATCATGACTATGATATGCATGATTTTTACTGATATATATTTCTCAAGAAGTTTGAACATTTTGACAAAGAAATGTTGTATACTCTTTGGTTGGGTGGTTGTCTCTTTGACATATTCCCCATTTCCATTCTCAATTTTATTAAAACAAATATGCTCTTAAAATTTCATTGGTTATATTAATATACCGTACAGCGGGTTGTTTTCGCGTGTGTAACAATTCACGATTTTCATTAAATAAGGTATATATGCAAAATATTTTGGAAGTTATTATTTTGGCAGATTCATAACTTTAATCATACCTTTGCATGTTCACTTGCGGAATTTAATTTGGAGATTTTATTCTATCCGCGAAAATTTACACCCGCAAAAACAACCCGGTATCCGGTATATGAAGCGATAAAGAACTCCATTTTGCATTCGATGACGTCAGCGTATGTAGATTTATGCGCAGCAATACTTGTTTAATGCACAGCTGCGCCATGAGCGCATGATACGTCTGTCGTCTTGTGTGTGAATTTTTATGCTATTATCAGTAATTATAGTTTCATATATATGGCGTGACTGGTGAGAACCCTCCTTTTTTTTTTATATAAAACAATTAATAACTCTAAAATAAAATGTTGAATCATCACCAAAAAGTATACAGATTTTTAGATTAATAAAACTAAGAAGTATGTTAAGTTTTAAGCGATAAACATAAATGGCTTTTGAGATACGGCGCGAAATGTGTTAAAATTACACCCCTGTTTTAGTTACAAAGTCCCGTAACTCAAAATGTTTTAATCTTATTGTCATCAAAAAGTATACAGATCGTTCGATAATCAGAAGAAACAACTATGTTATTATAATTTTCATGAAATTTGGATGAGTCGTTCTCAAGTTATGATGCGACATGTTTATGCCGGACAGACAGATGGACAAACGGACAGACGGACATTTGTTTACCATAATACGTCCAGTCAAAGTTTTAACGTGCGTATAAAAACAAACACAGAACTGCCATAACATTACTTTCAATATTTGAATTGCATTTATTTTGTTGATATTTTGATACCTTGCCTAGCTAGATGCGTTTTGTAATAAGATATATGTACGTGGTTTTTGTCGAGTCTGCTCGACATGGGGATAGTGATCCGGCGGCGTTAGCTATCTTTTTAAAAGCTTCATATTTTAGAAGGTGGAAGACCTGGATGCTTCATACTTTGTATATAGATGCCTCATGTTACGAAGTTTCCGTCAGTCACATGTCCAATGACCTTGACCTCATTTTCGTGGTTCAGACAGTGACTACTTGAAAAAAAGTTAAGATTTTTTGTAATGTTAAATTCTCTCTAATTATAAGTAACAGGATAACTATATTTGGTATGTGCGTACCTTGCACGGTCCTCGTGCCCGTCAGAGAGTTTTCACTTGACCTCAACCTCATTTCATGGATCAGTGAACAAGGTTAAGTTTTGGTGGTCAAGTCCATATCTCAGATACTATAAGCAATAGGTCTAGTATATTCGGTGTACATGTCCAACTGGCAGGTGTCATCTGACCTTGACCCCATTTTCATGGTTCAGTGGTTATAGTTAAGTTTGTGTGTTTTGGTCTGTTTTTCTTATACTGTATGCAATAGGTCTACTATATTTTGTGTATGGAATGATTGTAAGGTGTACATGTCTAGCTGGCAGGTGTCATCTGACCTTGTCCTCATTTTCATGGTTCAGTGGTCAAAGTTAATTTTTTGAGTTTTGGTCTTTTTTTTCTAATACTATATGCAATAGGTCAACTATATTTGGTGTATGGAAATATTTTATAATCTATATGTCAGTCCCGCAGGTTCATTGCTCAGTGTTAAGTTTTTGTGTTTTGGTTTGTTTTTTTTTCTTAAACTATAGGCATGCAATAGATCAACTATATTTGTTGTATAGAAGAATTGTTTGCTGTTCATGCTTGCCTGGCATGGTTCATCTGACCTTGACCTCATTTTCATGGTTCATTGGTCAATGTTTAGTTTTCTTTGTTAATGTTAAGTTTTTGTGATAGTTTTAATAAAGCTTTATATTTAGGACTATCAACATAAAATCAATGATTAGTGAAGAAGGCAAGACATTTCTGCGTGTGCACTCTTGTTTTTCTTGGTTCCGTGAAATTACTATTGCACAATCGAATACCGGTAACAAATAAGAATATAACGATCTTCTGATGAGACTTTCTTTGTAGTGTTGTTTATATCCTTCCAGATCACCTAGTTACATTTCAGGTTGTGAGTGCGAGTTTTTGTTTTGGACAACTTTTATTTTTCTTAATAGTCAAATTGAGCATGGAAATGGGGAATGTGTCAAAGAGGCAACAATAAGACCAAAGAACAGACAACAGCCGAAGGCCATTTATGGGTCTTCAATGCAGCGAGAAACTCCCGCACCCGGAGGCGTGTTTCAGTTTCAGTTGGCCCATAAACAAAAATGTATAGGGATTGTTTTACTTGAACATTTGTATTGTCCTTTTTTCTTATATTCATAGTAGGTCGATTTTTTTTGTTGCCTTTGATATAGATACTCTAGGGGTACCCCTTCATCTAAGTCGCAAAATTGTTCACTTTTATTTCAAAAACAATAGATCTATATAATAGGACAAACAAAAAGCAATCAAACAAATACGGAAAGAACTCAGAGTTTTCGGTTTCGGTCAAACTAACCAATGAATCTTTATCTGTAATCAACAATATTGAATCAATTTATTTACCAATAAATGAGTTGAAGTTGAAGATTTTTGTTTGCATCTCCCGCAATGGAGGCAGTGGCGGATCCAGAACTTTTCCTACGGGGGTGGGGGGTGCGCCCGCTCCAGTCATGCTTTAGTGATTTCCTATATAATCAACCAAATTTTTTCCACGAGAGGGGGGGGGGCGGACCCCCCAGGGGCCCCCTGGATCCGCCTATGGGAGGGGTGAGGGGTAAGCAATTCCGTTCGGATAGCGAGTGAATTGACAAGTTAATTGATGTGGAAAGTGTGTGTTCAAAGTTTCGGTATGCAAGTTATCTTATGTTGTTCCTCGTAAAGATAAATATTGACATAATAGTACTATCGATGTGTCCCTGATTGCTCTAAAAAACTGGTCTAACACTAGGTTCACAAATTAGTAAGTTTCTGTATATCAGCTTACTACTATTGGTCGGGATTAATTGTATTGTCGGACTATTGGTGTGTCGGACCAATGGGGCGTCGAACTAATGGGGTGTCGGACCAGTAGGGTGTCGGACCAATGGGGTGTCGGACTATTGGTGTGTCGGACCAATGGGGCGTCAAACTAATGGGGTGTCGGACCAGTAGGGTGTCGGACTAGTGGGGTGTCGGACTAATGGGGTGTCGGACTAACGGGGTGTCGGAACATCGGGGCTGCCCCTTTGCTGTGTTGTCATTAGCAAGATGCTCCTTGAAAATGCCAAGCTTCTTAGCGGAGTAGTCAAACATGAATGCTATTTCCTGAAGGGTATTCATCACGTTCCTGATTAACGGCTCCTTACAAGCGTGGATGATTGAAAGATTAAGATTGTGTGCTTTACAATGAGTATAGATTGCTCCAGGTACCACTTCTTTAATTCTTGCCTGTACGCCTCTGTATTTTCCGGCCATATTGGCAGCACCGTCATAGCCCTGACCACGCATTTTATTTACAATAACACCTTTAGCTCTAAGGTTCTCTAGAAAAGACTCTGTCAGAGACTCTCCTGTGGTTGCTTTACATTCTGCAAAACCAATAAACTCTTCTCGAATTCGTAATTCGCTCGGATCATAAAAGCGCAGACATAGCGCCATCTGTTCTATCGTGGCAACATCTGTAGCCTCGTCTGCCATGAATCCAAAACATGGGGCTGCATTGCAAGTTTTGACTATATCATCACTAATAATTTCCCCACATATCTCAATTATTTCATTTTGTATTTCTGGAGAAAGATAAGTTGTTTTATTAGTTGACTGAATATTGTCAAGCTTATGTGCTACCAAGTGTTCCCGTAGGAGGTCATTGTCTTTGCTTCGATACTGCAGTAGAGCCATAAAATTGCCCTTATCTTCTTCGTGTCCACGTAAGGCAATATTTTGTTGACCACAAAATATGATTGTTTCTATGATTATTTCAAGAATTTGACGATTCCTGGTAACAATTTTATCATAATGGCTTGAGATCTGTCGAGTAACACTCTTAGTTTTACCTTCCATAACATCGAGGAAGTCATCTGCAGCTGACAAAGAAGTTTCGTGACTTTTCATTGATATGTGACGCTGTATAAGTTTTGTGATGTTGCTCCAGTCGGTTACATGATTGACACCGAAAGTCTTCTCCTTAGACGTTCCACTTTTTGGACCAAAGAACTTACACGGTGCACAGTAGACACTATCCGTGGTTTTTGAATATTTCATCCACGTGTGCTCCAGAAACCATTTGGCCTTTGCTCTTCTAGTAGAATTCGAAATCACTCTAGAAAAAAATATCAATCTTCTCTGTATTTTATGCAAATTTTATTTCAAAAGAAACAGTCCGCCAAAGAGATAATTTAAAACCCCTCATTTAGCATACAATTTAGATGAACCCTCTTATAAGGCACATGTACTAAATTTCAAGATTATGTGACTACAACGTTACCCTGAGTGACCAAAAAATTATACCTAGTCGGTGACGGACGGACCGACAGACAGACGGACCGACAGACGGATGCACAGACCAGAAAGCACAATGCCCATCTATTATCGTAGGTAGGGCATAACAAAATCAAATCATTTTGTTTCTTCTTCAACAATAGTAAATCAAATTTAAGATAAAATTCTAACAATTTGCTAGTTAGTAAAGGTTAAAAATGGTGGTAAAGGGTGGAGATGGGATAGTGGATCAGTACTTCGCGAAAAAAAGTTTTTTTATTAACAAAAACTTTAAAACTGAAAGCATGGAAAATACGCACTTTTATTTAAATTTGGGAACATGTTACTTGTTGAACGAAAGAGGCACCCGTCTTGCACTAAAATTAAAAAAAGTGAAAACACGTTGAATGTCAAATAAAAAAAAAGGTGAATACAGTTGCACGAAAATTACCCTTTACCAACACCCGACCGTTAAACTTAAGTTGGACTTGACTGTTTAAGACTTATACATACCTCACAGGAAATTCATAAGAATGAATCGATGTCCATGGTCTCTTAAGAATGTCATATTTTATTTCGTCAGTGATTTTTGAATCTTCAATGTCAGGGTAAGGAGGCATAGAAGACGTGCCAATTGTGTTTTGACACCCGGAGGACTCAGCCATTTTAAATTGTTTGCATCAGCAACAGAATTACGATGCTGGTTTCGTAAATGAAAAGAGAAGACTAGTTTTCGGAACGGAATATAGCTTCAAAGTGATCATTAACATATTTGTATATTTTTTTTTATTAACTTCATTATTTTAGTTTTATTCTTACTAGATTTACCATATTTTTATTTTTGTGAAATTTTCGATGTGTACGCAACTGCGTTTTTGCGTACGGGTTGCTACGCGCCTGAAATTGGATGGCATGCATTTTTGCAGTGATCCTTTTTAGTTTCTTAATAAACCAAATGGGTAATCTTATGTTCATTTCTTTAACTGCATCGCCACAGATGATCAAAAATATGACGAGTTTGTATAAGTGTTTCTAAAATTGATAATGCAAAGTTAGTGTTTCTCTTATCATATAAATGACATAGCTACAACAGAGAAAATAAAGATAAGGAATTTCTATCTCAAACCATAGTTTGGAAACAGATTAAAAGTTAATTTTTAGACATAGCAGAAGTGCCAATTGATGAATATGTTAGCAGCAAAATTGTTGTTCAGGCATATATCGAAAGAACAGCATAATTTGATAATTGTACATAATTTGGAATTGTAGAAAACTCCACGAGATTTAATGGATGCTTTGGAAAATACACATACACTGATGATGGAAATTGTACATTGGAAATTTTTTGTTGGTTGGCATTTTTTTTTTCAAATCTTAAAGTTATGGACAGTTAATAGAGAACTTATTAGGTTCACTGAAGTCTGATTTCTGTCACTACTTTGTCTACAAATTATATATGTATTTATATTCTAACTGAAGTGTGTGACTGACGTAATTGTTGAACACAAGGAGTTCTGAAATTGCAGGATTTGTAGGTTAATGCGATTTGAAAATATTTTTTTTTTAACATTTTCATTGAAATAATATTTATTTGTTTGTTTTTTTTCTAATTTAAAGAAAGCATTGAAGGAGAAAGAAGAGCATATAGAACAGCTGCTGAAGGAGAGAGATTTAGAGAGGTCAGAGGTCGCTAGGGCTGCTGCACAATGTGATGAGGTAGTTGATTGGAATTGTATGAATAAATGGGAATATGTAAATGAAATAACCATCAATGACACAAATAACCAAAGCAGGCGCGGATCCAGAGGGGGGGTTCCGGGGGTTGGAACCCCCCCTTTTTTTTGGCCGATCAATGCATTTGAATGGGAGCATATAGCTGGAACCCCCCCCTTTTACTCTGCGTTGGGAACCCCCCCCCCCCCCCCCCTTTTTAAAATGGCTGGATCCGCCCCTGCAAAGGATACCAAGAGGTCAACAAAGTCTTTAACAATAGACAAGTGTCGCAACAATATGCCAAACTCATTTCTTTAAATAAATGATATAAACAGAGATTATCAAATATTTGCCCCCAACAACAATATGTTTTCCAAATAACAAAAAAATACATTAAAGATATGCCAATATGGTTCAATATTCATTGAGATCATTCAAGAACTGAATAAAATCATTGATCTGACATTTTTGGGTTTAATTATATGTGTAAGGCAAGTTTTTTTGTTCCTCAAAATCATAAGACCAGGAAGAAAAATTATTTCATTATATAACATTTACAGTCATTGTAATATTTATGTCATATTGTAGGCCGAAGGTCAGATGTCAATGATGAGAGGTGAACAAGAGAGATACAAACAGGATGTTGATGATACAGTTCTCAAACTTAGGTCCCTTGTAGCTGACATGCAGCAAGAAAAAGTAGAACTTGTTAACCAATTAGATACTGAAAAAAGGTAGATAAGAAAAAAAGTTCATTCAATAAAATATTCTGTCAAGAAGTTATTTCCAGCCATAGAGGATTTACTTTTTCTGTGAATACTGGTGGCTGATGATTTTGGTTTTTCGATTAATTTTTACCTCTATACATCTCAACTTAAAATTCAAAAACTATGATTTTGTCTTAGGAAGTAAGAGGACTAAAGAGTTTTCCTTCAAAGTTGTAAATTTAATATTGTTAGTTACAGTTGTGTTTTTTTTCTTCAATTTTTTTAGTCCCTTTCTTGCTGATTGTCAATCTTCTTTTTATTCATACATAATTTGTTACAGTCTTTTAGGTAAAAACTCAGTTGATACTTTTTAGCAAAGTTTTCTCATCATACATCCATTAGAATCCCAGACTTTACAATGATTCTATTTTATTTCAGAAAAGTAGAAGATTTACAGTTTCAGATAGAAGAGGAAGCCATGACAAAGGATGATATGGAGGTTGGTACTGACAGGTTTTAAATGGGTTGTAAATCAAATTGAGAATCGGAACAGGAAATGTGTCCAAGAAACAACAACCCAAACAAAGAGCAGAAATTAGCCAAGGCCACCAGAGGGTCTTAAGTCCTGATCTGACAAATTTCCTAGGTCCTAGTACAAATGTAGTAATTGAATTATATATATTGCACACATAAAATCCAAAAAATAGATTATCATACTTATGTCGAAAAATATAAGCTATGTAACACAGTATGAAGTGTTTTTTGAACTTTCTATATTCTTTCAGAGAATAATTCATATCGAATGTTTTACAGTATCTATATACAGATATTTTGGTAATGAACTTTTTTATCTGTAATAGCAGTAAGTGCATTTGACACACAACTATTCTTATTTTACAATCTTTCATATTAATGGCATTTTTATCTTAAGAATTTTTGTTCAGTTATATTATGTGTGACCTTCCTATCTGCATTGCTCATTAATGTTGAATAATTAAGGAATAATGTTTATTTTCTGTTCAGTCAAGAACAGAAGAAGAAGAAATGAAATTCAGAGAGATAGAAAGATTACAACAGAGAGAAAAAGAGAGAGCTGATAAACTAGAGCAAGAATTATATGCCATGAAGGTATTTGATCAAAGATTACAATTGCAATGTGTTAAAAATAGAAAATGTTAATGTATTGTTGTCTACCAACTATTATGGATTTCCTTGCTCTCTCTAACCACAAAATTTAGTACTAAACGAAGTAAATTTTCTCCATATAGTACAAATGAGTTTTATTTATTTAAAAATTTAAAAACCTCACAAAACTTTCAAAAAGTACAAAAAGTGATATCTACAAATTAAAAAAAGTACCTTCACATGTTTGTGCTTTGAGTACATTATCTTTGTTGCATTCTTTAAAAGCCCATTGTAAGGCAAAATTGCTGCTCCTTTTCACCATACCTTCCAGTGGCAATCAAATTCCAGCTATCTTTATTTATACAATAAAAGATAATTAGCAAATATTAACATCATTATTTATGATTTTATTTCAGGCAATGGCTAAAGATAATACAGAGAAGCTTGAATCAACAGAAGAATTGAACATAACCTACCTAGATCAGATAGAAGAAATTACACATAAACTTTCTCAGGCAGAAACTAAAATCAAAGGTTATGAGTCAAATCGACTTGAGGAAGGTGCTAAGGTAAGAATCATCATGATTGTTAGGAAATTTTAACATGAATATATTTTAATACAGTCTTGTAGGTCTTGATATTTTATAAATAGATGATAAAAACCTTAAAAGAATATTGAAACGATAAATATAACTAAAACAGAGATAATTTGGATTGAAATTAAAAGTAAGAATTCACTTATGGTTTTAAGACAAATGAAGCTGAATATAATTGACCTTAGTTGAGTATACTTGAAGTTGTGAAGCATCCCTTCTTGTTTATACAGTCGAGAACTTTAATTGATATTATTGCATGCGTTTTTCAATTGGGATTTTTTTTTAGATTGGACAAAAATATGAGATTATTTATTGCAATTTCAGGAAAATCTTCAAACAGATCTAATTATTGCCATAATTACACAGTTCCAGTATTTGCATGAATATAAACCTTGCAAGAATTTTTTCGCATAAACAGCTATTGTTAATCAAAATCACTATGAAACTTGGTACCTTCATCCTGTTCTTGTACCATTCAACATGGTCTTTTATGATTTTTTAGCCTTAATCACACATTTGTTTTAACAGACAAGCCAAGTTAGTCTAGAATTGGAAGAGAAAGAAAATAAGATATCAGAACTGGAGGAAATTCTTACAACAAAGAACAAAGAAGTCAAACAATTATCTAATAACCTACAGGAAGTGGTAAGTCAAAGCATTTGATTGGTCGACAATGTGGAAAAAAAATACGAATTAATGTGGATGTATTGATTAAACACAAAAATGAAGTACTGCTGAATTACTTAATTATTGTTGCTCCATAAACTTTATAAGTAATTATTAAATCAACTTGAACTTGCACCAGTTGATAGATAGCTGCTTATACACAGATTCTTTTACTATTGCACAAATTTCTATTATCAATTACTTTATACAATTTGACCTTTTACCTTTATAAGGCTTATTTCTATCTGAATAGTATTTTAAAGTCTGCTTATTTCAATTTTCACAAAAAATTAGGATTATTCTACTTCACTTCAAGAAATAATAGTTTTAGAATATATCAATAGGATTGAAATCTCTGACACTCAGCTGACATTCTACTTTCTGTTTTGAAGACCTTCGAGATCCTCTGGTTTTGTCAAAATGATACACAACTTCAAAAATTTGAAGGTTGTATTTTCATTGGCTGTTAATCATAACCAGAACAGAAAGTAGATCAGAGTGTTGTATTTTAATCAGATTGAGAACATATAACAACAAAATATACTTTTATCATGTTTATAGAGAGGAATATTCTATTCCATGTTGATTAGCGGCTGTCATATCATAGTTTGAAAGCTTATTTCTCAAACGTTTTGAACACCCTTTCTAACTACTAACATTGTGTCTTTATTCTCAGAGATTTGGATTGATTCAGCTGGAAGCTTTACTCTGTAATGACTTGTTGCATTAAAACAAACATTTGGAAGGTAAGGGGCAAAAACGCACACAATTCAGCCCCATACCTGCTACTAGCAATAAATCTTCCATCCTCACAGCACACAGGGTTCAAAATTCAGGACATTTTAAATGGGGGTTGGTAAATGGACTATATATGAAAGGGAAAGCCATTCCAGAACCATTGAGATATCAGATGTCTTGTAGATTTTAAATAAATACAAAGGTCAACATTGAATTTGGAGGTCGATTCAGCTGCATTAGGCAAAATATTTTTACCTTTGAAGGGCACATGGAAGTCATATTTCTCATTTGATTGTGATATTAATAAAATTTAATTGGGGGATGAACAGTTCAATACACATTTCCACTTACACTTAAGCGCTTATGCTTTCTTAAGTCAATTGAAAAAAATTGCAAGATATAATGTATCACACTCGAAGTAACATTATAGTTGTACAATAAATTTTATTTAATTATTATGCAGAGTAATCATTTATTTAAAACAAACATTTTTCTTGTATGACTTTCCATCATTTTTGCTGGGGTTAAGACAATTATGTATTCAAAGGTCATGAATTTTGCTTTTTAAATTTTTACCATTTCTATTAAAATCAAAAGTCAATAGAACATCATCATGTGCAGCATAAAATATATTTGATTTATTTGTAGTCACACTCAATTTATCAAATGGCTGGTTGGACTTTTGAATGTTAAATTTTGAGAGGGACTCGGACATAATTTAATGGTCTTAGACTATAGACCTACACATTTTTTAACCCATGCTTTTAACACAGAGGCTGAAGTTTTCAAAACTAACTCACTTTATACATTAATGAGAAGTATAGTCACGTGTTATGAAAACAAATTGATTATTATCACAATTTAATCACTGTAATTATATCTGAGAAAAATATACATAAGGTACTGTCAAAGCAGTAATTTTTGTATCCTTGAATTAAACGTGAAAAAAATTTAAATCTACATGAAATACATCTTTCCCATAAAGGAAACCACAAAGAAAAATTAATCCTCATAAAAAATTATTTATAGACAAAACAAAAAAATATCAGCTTACCCAAAAAAGAATGTTTCTTCGGTATTTAAGCCATTCCAAGCTGTGTTGTAGTTTTATGCTTGAATGTGCTTAAAGCTATTTGATAAATTTTGTAATGGGGAAATAAAATAAACTACAAATATATTACTTTCTTTTTTTAACATCTTTGGTAATTTGCTGCTGCTCGCAAAATTCGTAGAAAATATTCAGCCTCTGTTTCAGAAACTTTTCTATAAATAGAATAGAGCATTACTAATTTTATTCAACTTCAATACTTATTTATGCATGTTCTTTAGATTTTTTTGGGTTCCTTTAGATTTTGCTGATAGAAGGTAAAAGGGAAATACATAGGCTTCCAGCTGGATATCTCTAAATATTAATATTCTTTTCTCTAAAAAATGCATGATTATTATTTGTATGTAGCCTTATACTTTGATTTATTTACTTTGCAGTATATAAACTAAATTTGCTGTGGAATTCTAAACGTTATAGCTAAGGAATATTAAGTTATTTAAAATATATCTAAATATAAATTTATATAGTGTTGTTATATATTGTTTAATGGCTTATATTGCAATATATACCAAAGAAAAAAATCTCCTCAATTTGAATGAAGACAAAGAAATTTTTAAGTTCTGTTGATATTGTATAAGATCTTTTAAAAATACTGAAAAGGAAAAAAAAAAAAAATGATATAAAATGAAGGAAATTAAAAACCATTTTTTGGTAAAATTTTGCAATTTTTATGCTTCTGTTAAAATTCCACATGGTCAAGCTTAAAAAAGTATACTAATAAAAAGATTTCAGTTTTGGCGAACCTTCATGCAATGTATATGAGTCATTGATATGCATGTAGTATTTCTATTGTTATTTATAAATAGGAAGAAGATTTATTTGCGTCGAGGGAGAAGAACAACCACATGAAGAATCAAGTAGAAAGTAAGTTTGTTATGTATTATCAAAATCAGCCCTGAATAAGTTGGGGCAGTGTATACCCTTAATTTTCAAATAGCACCATGGAAATTAACATAGCACTGGTTTTGAACAAAATATAGTAGCATGGCCACTATTCATTCTATAATTTAAAAAAAAATCAAAGATAGCACCAGGGTAACACTGTGCTTTAATGCCCTGGGGAGAACATTGAGTGGGAGTGTAAAATATCTTTTCATCGACAAGGCTTTTAAAATACATATGTATAAAATGTCACTTTCAGTCTACACTCAAAAAGTAACTTTTAATTTCAATCAATTAAAATGACTACTGGCAAACACTATTTGAATTTAAATTGCCCTCTATCTTCCAAAGTTGTAAATTTAATGGAAACTAGCAAAGATTTGCCATAAAAACTGAATTTATTCAAAATATAAGATTAAAGTTATACCACAGATCTAATATTTTTGTTGGAATCTTGGTTAAAAATCATACAAGAAATTTGCAGAAGGTATAATGTTTCTGACCTGTTGTCAGGTTGTCCCTCTTTACTTTGTTACTGCCTTTATATTAGCTAGCAGAAGTTGTTAATATGATTATTTTCCTTGACTTATTTCAGAACTTACTTCTCAAATGGACAATCAAAGTAAAGCTTCTGAAACCTTCAATTTGGAACTACAGCAACTCAAATCTCAAATATCAGGTAAGTTAAGCACAAATACAGCATCTCAAATCTCAAATATGGATTACAGCTTTAACATTAATGCTAGCAAGACAAATCTTTGTTTGGCTTGCTTGCTTTGTTTGTATCAATGTTTGCTCAAGCATGGCAATTAAGATAGGCGGGGTTTCAGCTTGTATACATCATACTTAAATTTTATTGGACGTTATGTTTGAGGTTAAGGACACTAAATTTTAAAACATCACATGACAAATATTCTCACATGTTTCCTTACCTGTAAATATACAATACAGTCAGGATTCTACTTCGTCAAAATTATCTCCCCATTACGACAGTTCATTTTCACAATCGTAGAAATGGAAACCAAATTTTTTTCGAACATATGCATTTTCATCATCCAACTTAAAGATTGTCGTCAAATACTTTTATTAAAATAGCTATTCGAACACACCTACTCTGATTTTGTGATTCATTGGATAGGTATTTCACTTGATCCCTACATTTCATCTTTTAGTATTGTGATTTTTATACGACCGCAAAATTTGAAAAAATTTTCGTCGTATATTGCTATCACGTTGGCGTCGTCGTCGTCGTCGTCGTCGTCCGAATACTTTTAGTTTTCGCACTCTAACTTTAGTAAAAGTGAATGGAAATCTATGAAATTTTAACACAAGGTTTATGACCACAAAAGGAAGGTTGGTATTGATTTTGGGAGTTTTGGTCCCAACATTTTAGGAATTAGGGGCCAAAAAGGGCCCAAATAAGCATTTTCTTGGTTTTGGCACTATAACTTTAGTTTAAGTTAATAGAAATCTATGAAATTTTGACACAAGGTTTATGACCACAAAAGAACGGTTGGGATTGATTTTGGGAGTTTTGGTTTCAACGGTTTAGGAATTAGGGGCCAAAAAAGGGCCCAAATAAGCATTATTCTTGGTTTTCGCACAATAACTTTAGTTTAAGGTGATATGAACCTGACAAAATAATAATTAAAGTTACATAAAAAGGGTATGTACTCAAAGGGACAATATCCATTGTCAGAAAAATAAAATAAAATTGGCATGTACATGACACCGTTTCCATGGCAACGACCTCTGAATATACCATATTAGTGTATATTCTCAGAAAAAGGATATAAGGGTAAAAATCAACAAAAAAGAGTAAATGTTTTTGTTGGAAATTGATTTATTGGTAGTATTCACATGTCAATGGCATCAGCATTCAGTAAATAACAAAAAAATATGAGATTACACAAACTTGTTTAAATAAGATATTCCAGAATTTCCAAATTTACTAAATTTTCACTGATTTCATAACAACTATGGCCTATATAAATGACATAAAATATAATTTGCAATAATTAATCTTTTTTTTTTTTGTTATCATCTTAAAGCCTTTACAGTAAGCTAAATTATTACAGAAAAAAAAGTATGGGTACATGATTTGGAAAAAAAGTTACAATAACAGGGAAAATATAACTTTACCATCTCAAATTATGATGAGCTTGTCCACCTAATAATGGTGCAGTAGACAGTACATAATAAAAGTATAAAATGATTTTACCTTTAAGATGTTGTTACTTTGCCCTAAAGACAAATTTTGTAAACCTGAAATTTCAACTCAAGCCAAAAGATGGCGGGAATTTTTTGACTGGTTATATAGGGGAAATTTGGAGGGAAAATTTTCCCGCACTTTTCACTATTTTATCTTTTAAAAAAATTTCAGAAAGTTTATGTCCAAGTTATTTGGAATAAAATAATCTACTTCTATCTTTGTCCAAAAGAAATAATTTTAAATCTGAATATTCCATGTTTCCTTATGTTTGAATTAAAAAAAAAATGATGTATGATTTTTTTTTGTTTTTTTGGCTATTTTCTAAAGACAGAAAAAAAGGTATATGTTAGGTAAGAAAGATCCAAAACTTTCCTACCATTGGCATGTTGGATGAGCAAAAATGTTGCAATTGGTTAGAGACTGGTATGTCCTCTACCACAGGCATGTTGGATGAGCAAAAATGTTGTTATTGGTTAGAGACTGGTATGTCCCCTACCACAGGCATGTTGGATGAGCTAAATTGGGGTTATTGGTTAGAGACTGGTATGTGTCCTACCATTGGCATGTTGGATGAGCAGGAATGTTATTATTTGTTAGAGACTGGTATGTCCCCTACCACAGGCATGTTGGATGAGCAAAATTGGTGTTATTGGTTAGAGACTGGTATGTCCCATACCACAGGCATGTTGGATGAGCAAAAATGGTGTTATTGGTTAGAGACTGGTATGTCCCCTACCATTGGCATGTTGGATGAGCAAAAATGTTGTTATTGGTTAGAGACTGGTATGTCCCCTACCATTGGCATGTTGGATGAGCAGAAATTGTGTTATTGGTTAGAGACTGGTATGTCCCCTACCACAGGCATGTTGGATGAGCAAAAATGGTGTTATTGGTTAGAGACTGGTATGTCCCCTACCATTGGCATGTTGGATGAGCAGAAATTGTGTTATTGGTTAGAGACTGGTATGTCCCCTACCATTGGCATGTTGGATGAGCAAAAATGTTGTTATTGGTTAGAGACTGGTATGTCCCCTACCACAGGCATGTTGGAGAAAAATTGGTGTTATTGGTTAGAGACTGGTATGTCCCCTACCATTGGTATGATGGATGAGCAAAAATGGTGTTATTGGTTAGAGACTGGTATGTCCCCTACCACAGGCATGTTGGAGCAAAATTGGTGTTATTGGACTAGGCGCGAAACAGACCTGATCCCTTTACATCCTGGGGCTAACTTCAACCTTTACAGTTAATAAAGATTGTATTACATGTGATGTATGAGAGAGTATTAGATTTTGATTTTTATCAAATGGACCTTTGAAAGTGGAATTGAAATATGACTAGTCTGGGACCTTTATTCTTGAAAGCAAATGTTAATCTTACTCGGTTACTGGTGTTAAAACTGATTAGTCCAAGATTGCTCTGACGTCCAACGGCTATTTGCCACAACTTGCACAAGCTGGCTGTGGCTGTGCCAGCGTGGGTCCCTCAGTCCAATCATTTCTGGCGAAACAGCCGTTGGATGTCAGAACAATCTCGGATTAAAACTATATAAGGATTATCTTCATGGTCAACATAATTTTACGTATATAATTTATTAATTTGATATTATATACTCATGATACTGTAGTTGTGTTGATGTTGTCGTGTATTTTTCGGGCATTGAATGGATTACTTACTCGAAAAATAGTTGTGATCATTGCAGTAAGTCGATGCTTTGGTCCATCGGGCATGTTGACTCTTCGACACCTTCAGATATCTTTTAGATTTAAAGCCATGGTTATGTATTCTTGTCATAACTGCAGCTACCAAACGTTACGTTACAGCAGACGACTGTTGTTGTTTACAAATGGCACCGGAAATCATACGATGTCGTAATCGTGCGATTACAAAATTGTTTCCATAAAACAACACTAAATCAACTTTCATTTAAAACAAAAGTTTCAATATATTCAATCTTTTAATAAATTTTATATTTATTGTTTATTTGTACAATAATGAGTTTCGTACTTTACCGACAGTTCGAGTTGCGCAGAAAATTCAAATTCGCCAGGTTCATATCTCCTTAAGTAAATAGAAATCAATGAAATTTAAACACAATGTTAATGACTACAAAAGGAAGGTTGGTATTGATTTTGGGAGTTTAGGTCCCAACAGTTTAGGAATTAGGGGCCAAAAAGGGACCCAAATAAGCATTTTTCTTGGTTTTCACACCATAACGTTAGTATAAGTAAATAGAAATCTATGAAATTTAAACACAAGGTTTATGACCATAAAAGGAAGGTTGGTATTGATTTTGGGAGTTTTGGTCCCAACAGAATAAGGGGCCCAAAGGGTCCAAAATTAAACTTTGTTTGATTTCATCAAAATTAAATAATTGGGGTTCTTTGATATGCCGAATCTAACTGTCATGACTGTGTATGTAGATTCTTAACTTTTGGTCCTGTTTTCAAATTGGTCTACATTAAGGTCCAAAGGGTCCAAAATTAAACTTAGTTTGATTTTGACAAAAAATGAATCAGTTAGGTTCTTTCATATGCTGAATCTAAAAATGTACTTAGATTCTTGATTATTGGCCCAGTTTTCAAGTTGGTCCAAATCGGGGTCCAAAATTAAACTTTGTTTGATTTCATCAAAAATTGAATAAATGGGGTTCTTTGATATACCAAATCTAACTGTGTATGAAGATTCTTCATTTTTGGTCCTGTTTTCAAATTGGTCTACACTAAAGTCCAAAGGGTCCAAAATTAAACTTAGTCTGATTTTAACAAAAATTGAAATCTTGGGGTTCTTTGATATGCTGAATCCAAAAATGTACTTAGATTTTTTATTATGGGCCCAGTTTTCAAGTTGGTCCAAATCAGGATCTAAAATTATTATATTAAGTATTGTGCAATAGCAAGTCTTTTCAATTGCACAGTATTGCGCAATGGCAAGAAATATCTAATTGCACAATATTGTGAAATAGCAAATTTTTTTTTAATTAGAGTTATCTTTCTTTGTCCAGAATAGTAAGCAAGAAATATCTAATTGCAAAATATTGTGCAATAGCAAGATTTTTTTTTAATTGGAGTTATCTTTCTTTGTCCAGAATCAACTTAAATCTTTGTTATATACAATATACAATGTATATTCACTTTTTACTACCAACTGATAAATTAAAATAATCTTTACCATTCAGTGATAACAAGCAGTTTTTTACATCTTAATATTTTATGATGTATTTAAATGAGTAGTTATTGTTGCAAACTCCATTAGATATTTTAATTGAGATTAGTTTTGGAATAAGGGAAAGGGGGATGTGATTAAAAAAATTGGGTTCAATTTTTCTCATTTGAAATTTCATAAATAAAAAAGAAAATTTCTTCAAACATTTTTTTAGAGGATTAATATTCAACAGCATAGTGAATTGCTCTAAGAGAAAACAAAAATTTTAAGTTCATTAGAACACATTCATTCTGTGTCAGAAACCTATGCTGTGTCAACTATTTAATCACAATCCAAATTTAGAGCTGAATCCAGCTTGAATGATGTGTCCATACTTGCCCCAACCGTTCAGGGTTCAACCTCTGCGGTCGTATAAAGCTACGCCCTGCGGAGCATCTGGTTTTATGTTTATATAAAGTCAACCTGTAGCTTTGCTATATAAAAATGATAGAATCTGAAGCGAGATGATGTATCAAATAATCTTCCTTTGTACGTTTTCAAGACAAAATATTCATCTCAAACACACCCTAACATAAAAAAAGGTGCACTCGATTTTCTCTTTTCGATACAATTGTTACCCATTTATTGGAATTTTTTCTTGAGTTACATAAATGAAAGGGCAGACACGGAAACAACTGAACTAATAGATTGATGTGTTATAAAAAAAAAAAAAAATATTAAGTTTATATTTTTCTTTCATTGGCCAATTATTGTATTTTTACAGGTGAGGAAACATGTGAGAATATTTGTCATGTGATGTTTTAAAATTAAGTGTCCTAAACCTCAAACGTAACGTCCAATAAAATTTAAGTATGATGTATACAAGCTGAAGCCCCGCCTATCTTAATTGCCATGCTTGAGCAAACATTGATACACACAAAGCAAGCAAGCCAAACAAAAATTTGTCTTGCTAGCATTAATGTAAAAGCTGTAAGTTAACCACAACTACATATATATCATCTCAAATATCAGGCAAATAACACACTGTCACTGGTACAGATTAAAAATCTCAAATAATATAAGTAAACTTGGATTTTAATTACTGGGTAACATCCACACAAGTTTAGCAACTAAATTCTGTAATACTAGGTATAAAGGTACACAGAGTTACAGCAATTGAAATTTAGGTACACTTAAGGACAGCAAAGCAGACTTCAATTATTGTAGATTCATTATTTTTTGTGGAGTATCAATTTTCCAAGGATCCTGTTGGGATAGAGGAGTTAATAATATGAGTGATCCAAGAAAATTAAATTTCTGAAAGCATAAAACTTAAAGGACTTAATTTGTTTGAACTAAAACTAGCTATGGTCAACATTGCCTTAAGGAGACATAAACCCTTAATTTAATGGTTAGTTTTATTTTTACATATTCTATTTTTAGATCTGCAGAGGAAGCTTGACTCCAGTGAAGATAAGGCCAAGAGACTAAATGATGAGAAAATACAGCTGGTAAGTGTCACCATGGTGATAAATCTGTTTTACAATTGATTCCTGATATGTATTGTGATTGTCTAGACTTCTGTCAAGGATAGCTGTTGATGTCTTATATTTTCTTTCTATAAAAATTACAATTTATGAAAAAAATGTCCTGGTAAGTTTTGTTTGACATTACTATTGGCTGTACCATATTCTAATGTGTGAAGTTATTATTTGACAATTTAAAAAAAAGATCTTAACAACCGTTAATTATAAAAAGTTTGAATTCAACATATCTGAAGATTTTTGTCTGAAACTAGAACGGTTATCAGTTACAATCCATTACATAAACCCTTTTTCTGTGTTTCTACGTTTCCTTGTTCAGAGTTCAATTTCGACATAAACAATGCTTCACATATTTTGGCTCTAACAAGAGGTATTAAAAATTGAATTTAGTGAGAAAATTGTTTCAATTGTAAACCTTACTTTATGTTTTCTGTCAAGTAAACTAAATGTTTAATCTCACAGTTTAGAAATAAATTCTTGTATAAATGCAGTTTATTAAATAACCCGTGTTTTTTTTTCCTCCTTCAAAGACTTGTTTTAAACCTACCTAAGCTTTGATGCTACTTTCCAAATAAATGTTGTGCTTTTGATATTGTTGGCTGGTTTATATGTGTACACCCTTATATTTATACACATTAAGTTATAATATTTGTTCAGTTTCAGTGTATCTGTAATTTGTTTTCACATTTATATTTACATATTTTATCAGTTATTATTTAATTTCTTGGCAACTTTGTTTAATTTATACAAAATTGTACATTGTATATTATGCATTCCAAATATGTAACCATGACCCGAGTGTTAGCTTTCAATATTGTTGGCTGTTACATGTACATGTATTGTATATAAATTCATTTTCTGTTCAGTTTTAAGAGTTAAATTCCTAATATTAATATGTTTAAGATATTCCCTTTCGGGAAGAAACAGACAATTTCACTATAAAGAATATTCAAATTGCCCTTATCAACTTTAGTGAACATAATTATAGGAAATTGAAAATACAATTTTTAAGTATGATTTGAAATTGCTGTAGAGCTTGAATTGGTAGATGATTCCGTTTCATAGTGTGCAAGATGTACTTAAAAGCCCTCTCTACATGCTAACTGGGCTAAAAATTATAGCAATGCCGGCATGATTATTTGAACTTTTAAAAAACTGCAGTTATTAGTAGCTAAAAATCTGCAGATGTACATAGAACTTACAAAAATTGCTTAGACTGCAAATTGAACTTTAAAAAAGTGGTTGTTTTCATGTTAAAATTTGAAACCTCAAAGACAAAAGCATTTCTACAATATTGGCTTAACTTATATTAGTTTCAATACAAAATTTTAATTAGATAAGGACTAGTGTAGTATGATTTACCGTAATCAAACTAAAAGATAAAAACATACCAACAAAGTTGGTCAAATATGAAATCAGATTCAATACACAGTAATATTCAAATTTTCAATTTAAGGGGAGAGTGTAGTATGATATTATTGAATATGTTTTTAGGAACAGCAAATGAGCGATATGATGAGGAATTCTGGTGATAGTTCCAAACGTCTGTCAATTTTAACTGAACAGCTACAGGACAGAAATAGGTTTGTCTTACCTCCCTTTGTTTGTATTGGTCATTTCCTGTTAGAAATGAATTCTGGGTAAAGAAAATAAAAATGCAAGTTTTTTGCTTTGTTGGCTTTCCATTAAAAAAAATAAACTCATCTTTAATGTCATACTTTTTTAATATTAACACACAAAGGCTGTACTGAATTTGAAGAATGAGCTGTTTTCAACTTTTATAGCGCTCATGTTGCTGAAACAAAAGCAAATGGCATACTTTTCTAAGTTTTTGTTAATGAACATGCTGACTTCAAGCTTAAGGATGTACTAAGGGTCAATTTCAAAAAACCATGAATTTAAAATTGATATTATCAGTTGAAAGAGCATTAGATAAGGAAAAATTTGTAAGGGTTCCACAGAACCCAATGTCTCTCCTACTTTTGCTGTAAATCGCAGGCTCAACAAAAAAGTGGAAAAAACTGAAATAAAAATGTTCCTCTTGATACAATCTTCTGATTGTTAGAAGCTTCTGTCCAAGTTTGGTTAAAATTCAGGATAGTTTATGGATCTAATAAATGTTTTAAAAACAACTGCAGACTGTACATGTATGTATGGTAAACTGGAAGAAAATCTAAGTCCATTTAAAAGTAAAATAAGGAAAAAATGAATTTTTTTACAAAATTTACTTCTGGATACTATTTTAGGATCATAATTAATCTTCTGTCCAAGTTTGGTACAAACCCAGGATAGTTTAAGAAAGTTATTAAAATTCTAAAAACTTTAACCACAGAGTGAATGTAATGTTTTCCAGCAGAAAAACTAAGTCCATTTAAAAGTAAAATATGGAAAAAATGGATTTATTTTTTTACAAAATTTACTTCTGGATACTATTTTAGGATCATAATTAATCTTCTGTCCAAGTTTGGTACAAACCCAGGATAGTTTAAGAAAGTTATTAAAATTCTAAAAACTTTAACCACAGAGTGAATGTAAGGTTTTCCCGCAGAAAAACAAAGTCCATTTAAAAGAAAAATACGGAAAAAAATGGAATTTTATTTTTACAAAATTTACTTCTGGATACTATCTTATGATCATAAACAAGCTTCTGTTCAAGTTTGGTAGAAATCCAGTGTGGTTTAAGAAAGTTATTAAAATTTCAAAAACTTTAACCAACGAGTGAATATTTGTGGATGCCGCCGATGATGAGGACACTGACGACGACGGAATGAAGGATCGCTTAGTCTCGCTTTTTCGACTAAAGTCAAAGGCTCATCAAAAATATATAATAAAAGTATTGAAAGATTATGGAACTCCTTTTAGAGATATTTCAGTTTAAAAAATGGCGGGATCAGGCTAACTCAGACTTTTACCTTACATTTGCATTTGTATTTTTGGGTCTCAAATCGAAGGAAAAGAAATCTAGATTCTGCTTCAATTTTGTAAATGACCTTTTATGAGCTATTGAAGTCTTATGTGAAAAGAAAAAAGGCTGTTATGGGGCAAAATAATTTATCCTGTAATTTAGGGGGGGGGAATCAAGCATTCCGAGGATCTGACACAAATTCCAAACTTTCACCTTAAGTACATCCTTAATGCATGTTGCATTTAATTTCAGATTTTCATATGCTTATAAACTAATGCTTGAGTTGGAATATATATATATATATATTATGTAACACAATGAAGAAACTAAACAAAACATAAGAACTATTTCATGTTAATTTGTTAGTTTTAGATTGACGTTTTCAATAATAGTTAATAGTCAACATTATTTATTACCCAGAATTCATGAGCTACAAACTGGATCTGTAGACTGGTTCCTGTACTTACATTATCTATTTCTTAACTTGACTTAATTCCAAAAGATAATGGAAGAAATATCTTTAGAAAGATAATGCAGGACCTTTCAACTGATTCTTTGAACTATCTGTATTGTCATAACTGAATGTTGCTTTCCCTTAAATCAGCAAGATTTAGAGTTTTGATGTGTAGATAGTTGCAAATCAATTAGATAATAGTTTTGTCAGTTTGACTTTCGCTGAGGATTTTTCAATTAGCTTTTTTGCAGTTAACACTTATATAAAATTATAATTGCACAGTCAAAATAGATGTGAATATATGGTTCAAAATAACTATACAAATATTGTTTATTACGCTTATCTGTATTCTGTGTTTCATTAGAAGATATTTTTTAACTTAACTGCTATGGATTTATGGGAAGATTTGTACTCTTTGTTTCCTAAAGTTTTGAACTAAACAGTGAAATATAGTTGCATGAGGGAGGAAATTATGTCATTACTGATTTTACAGTAACCTTTTTGATCAAATAATTCCAGATTAATCATAATAATATGATGTTAAAAAATTATATGAATTTCACTTGTAGGTATTGTGTAATAGTATTTATTTGCTTGGTCTTGTTGCTATGTTTCATTTTAATTTATCATTATTTTTTTTAATTTAAATTACAAGCTTTAGTTGATACTGAACACAGATAAATGCAGCATGAGACTGAAGATTTATTTTTTTGTGGTTAGCTTTGCACTGCATTTTGTATGTTGTTATTCCTTAACTTATATGTTCTACAAACAATCTAGATGTCAATTAAGTCGTGAAATCATTGTTACCATCAATATTTTGAGGGTTATAACCGTATCTAAAAATTGCACATTGCCACCTATTAGATATTTTGATAATCTCTTCTTATTGGTAATCGTTTTATTTATTAATTGCTTAAATTTGTAAATGTTAAATCTACTTGGTTCCCTGGATAATCTATAACGGCTATTCCATTCAAATGTACGTGTAAGGGTAAAGGGAATTTAATTACTGTAAACCAACTTATTTTCGCGGATACTTTATTTCACGTTTTACCCTTTTAAGTCCTCTTTGCGGCTATTTCATTTCGTGATTTTTTAATTTACTTGTCATAGTTTAATAAGGAATGATCCAGGTTTAACATATTTGTGACGATTTATATTCGCGTTATTTTTCTACTCAGGGAAAGTCACGAAAATAAATCGCTCACACAAGTAATTTGGTTTACAGTATTGAATGTGGGTCATGTCTTTATTCAGTGTGAGTTCATAACCATTATGCAAAATTATCTAAAAAAAAATTGTTGTCGAAATATTTTGAAAGTCCCTTCCTACATACCCACCCACATACCATTTTAATGGAATAGCCCTAATGGAGAAAGATAAAAACCCAAGTGTTGTTGATACTGGGTTAAAATTATTGAACACTTTTTCAAACTTTTTTATATGCAGAAAAGACATAATTGGACTGGCATAGCTTGAAAATTTGTCTGTCTAATTCTTTATTTCCATTGATAAAATCAAGCACATGTGTCAGTCATTTGGACTTCCATTTTAATAACATATATCAGATATTTGAAATGTTTAAAGGGCAGATTATCCATACTGACTCTTCTCAAAAACTCTGAGAGTATGAAATCAACACTGTAAAAAAAATTGAAGAATCTCTATGATAGTAGAGATAACATATTATATAGAATAAAATTAGATATTGGTTGTTATATTTTGGTACACGTAAACTAGCAGAATGTTTACAATGATAAAGGAACATAAAAATAATTGAAAAAAAATGTTTTATTTTTCAATTCAATTCTTTGCAAATTATTCAGAGAAAACTGTATTATCAAAAAATTACAGTTTTATTTACAAATACATTTTACTCATAAATTTTTTAGTCCAAGAAAAAATCATTCAAAATTTAGATAAAAAAAACAGAAGTAATTCTGTATGATGAGTTCTGCAAGTTTCATTGTTATATAAAATTACTTTCTCATCTCCAGAAAAATCCAGGATCTACAAGCCGACTTGTCAAGTTCTACACAGCAAACAGCAAAACTTAGAGAAGAGAAAGATAGATTGAGGAAGGAAGGAGAGAAGGAGAGGGAAAATTTATTTGTTAAACATAATGATGTTGTAAATACTATTAAACTTACTTTACAAGATGTGGTAAGTTAAACATTGGTACTGTTGTTGGTAGGTTGTGAACACAATGGGGGAACGTCACTTATTTGATGTATTGTAACGTAAAGACGTGTTGTGACACATACTTGTATACTTTGGAATTGGTGACCTTCTGCTGTTGTCTGCTCTATGGTTGGGTTATTGTCTCTTTGACACATTTCCAATTTCCTTCCTTAATTCATGTATTCTTCACATTTTTGTGCAGTGACCAGGATAAAATGTGTTGTTTAAGTCTTGCCATCGTTTCTAACTGTGGAGCTACTCTGAATTTCACCATAAACAATTTGATTTCATTTTCAGTTCATAGACAGGCTACTAAGCTGTTAGCTTTTAGGCTGGCATCAGGAAAAAACTTTTAGTGTTAAAAATTTCCAACCAAAAAGGGCTTGCAACTAAAGAAAAAACCAAACACCTTTGGCAGCAAAATTCCCCAAAATCTTAGCCCAATTAAATTCGGGGTAAATCACCCCGCAACATGAAGTTTTTGGGACTCACAACCCACGCAGAAAACCCTTTAGCGAAACTGTAAATTAAAAAATTATTGCATTCATTTGATATAGTTTTTTTGCATTTAAAACCAAAATGCGTTTTAAAAAAGTTTGTGATATTGAGGAAAACCCTTTTTTAATTTTGTATATCTAATTTCATAATGCAAGTTTTAATTTTTGCAAATTACAACCCTGTCACATTTTCCCGGCGGGTAAAAAAAAACATCACAATAATTTCTAAAAATTAACAGAAACTAAAACTACAAGGCCATTTTAAGCCCTCATGAATATGAAAATCAAAAAGATAAATAAAACATTTTTTTAAAGACAATCGGGTCAAAAAGAGTCTATATATTGGTAAAAAAACCCTTTTCCCTGAAGTCCCAAATAAATTTGGGGGAAAGGGGCTGGAGAAGTGCTTATGAAATATTTAATCACTGACCATTGTTTTACATTTTAACTGTATATTTGGGTCCATGGAATTTCAATAGTTACTATGTTAAAATTTATGCCACAAATGTTTTCTTGGGGAATTTTTTGTTTTTTCAGTGGCATCAAAAAAAAGTAACTCTTGCCTTTTTTAAGGAAAAAATGGGGACTGAAATTTAAAAGAAAAATAATGATAATTACAGAATTTTGTATACCAAAGAAATTTTCTGCTACTAAAAAATTTTTTTTTTCCCCTTTCAAGGGAAAAAGAATTATCCAAATCAAATAATAAAATGACTGCCAAAAGAAGAATTTGAAAAAGAAAAAGAAGATGCTATTAATCGTAAAATTTCTGAAATTAAAAAATTTAAAAAAAAAAATTTGGAACAAAGTAAAACTGATTTAGAAAAACAAGAGGTTCAAACCCCCCAAACTCATAAACAGGTTCTAGACAAAACCAATATGGGAAATGGAAGCACTTAAAGTAAGTAAAAAAAGTAGTGTTAAAGGTTAAAGGACAAACTTGCATTGATTCAGCAACTCAAAAACACAGGGGAATAAAAACAAATTGGGCTTTCTATGACACACAACAACACAGTTTGGAAAAAGATTGTCGAGGGCTCTTAATGTTTACTCCCCATCCATTTTAGTGGAAAAAAATAGACTTAGCAGGAACTCAGGTAATAGATGAAAAATATTTACTTGTTCATTTAATCATTTATCACTAAATTCATATGAAATATAAATTTAAAAAATTATATAAAGTATGGGGGGTATGTGGTTTCAATTGCCCCAAAAAGACGA
>CM034360.1:110089639-110141811 GCA_019925275.1 Mytilus edulis
AAACTGCACAGGTGAATTAAATAAAAAATTGATAAAATTCGTGTTTTCATGATCCAAGCTAAAAGAAATGTAATTATAAGTATTGAATGCTTCTTTTTGTAACTTCATAGGGTTGTAAATTAAAAGCGTTGACCGTGAGCACATTTGTACTTCGGTCAACGCTTTTACACCCCAATAAAGTTACAGAAAGAAGCATTCAATTCTTATTCTTAATCAGATACATGTATGACTCGTTTTTAACCTAGCATTGTACTAAATCGACACGTTGACGCTGATGCTTAAAGTTAGTTTAAAGGGTAAATGTTTACATGAAGACACAGTAACCCTCTCCGGACATATTCCGGATACAAATGTGTACAGTGGAAATATAATTATGGCAAAATCCATGTCATCTCATTGTAAACCCCTAAAATCTCTCGAATCAAAAAAATGAAATAGGAGATGCAAAAGTACTTCGTTAGCATTCACGAAAGGGGGAGTTAAAGACTTTAAGTGGATAATTTTGTATTTAAATTACAACTTGCATATTGAACCTCGATAAAAGAAATAGCCAGAAGTAAAGAGTTGGTTTTCTAGTTTTACAGATGCTTTCAAAGTAAATATTGTTTTTTAGGACAAATTAACTCCGTTTCTTTTAATTTTAGTAAACAAAAATGTTTTAGTAGTCAGAGGTGAAGTCTCTTATTTCTATTTACAATAAAGACAACATGATGAAAAAGGACTATTTTGCAGACATTTGAAAAAGGACTTTGAGTTTCTGTTGGTAATTGTCATTTCTTTATTATTTTCTGTTATCATTTTTAGAAAACTCGCTTTAATTATATAACTCGCCGCGATATAGACTTTTGTGCTAATGCGGCGTTAAGCAACCAACAATCAATCAATTACTTAATTAGATAAACTAATATGTTCTATCAATAGACATCGTCGGAAATCATTTATAAAATAACGAAACTTAAAACTTAGTGTTTACAGTAATTTCCTATATTGTATACAAATATTTAGATCTACCGTTCACCAACTAGTATATATTTTATACTATTGAATATAAAAATGTTTATTGTATATCAACTTATATATAATACTGTGTATATATGATGTCATACTAATTGAAAAATAAACATCACGATCAGTTAAGAAACTCCCAACAAATTCTATTATTAGCAGTAGCAATCTGTCAAAACAATACAAAGTACTATAAATCATTGCCCTTTCACTTCCTCCTTCGAATTGTTGATATCTTACATGCTAGATGGTAACAGCTATGACACAAACAGATGAGTTTACAAGTAAACAAATCATTGCAGTGCAAAATTCCAAAGCAATCAAATATGGTGCTAATGTACATTCATTTTCCCCTTGGAAGAAGATTTTTTTTAACAATATATATTTACATAAATGGACAATTGAGAAAACGACAAAATAAACGATTAAAATTAGAATACATGTAATCAGTATTCACATGTTCTATCTCATTTTTGTTTTACAATTTTTTTATCTGATGTCACTACACAAACTTTTATCAGAATAGCTTCTATGAGTAAATTAAAATTAGGTATATATACGTCCATGAGACAGCAAGCCATCGAATTAAAAAAAAATCCCAAAGGAGATTACTGTTGCAAACTTAACCATCAAGAAAATCCTGCATGAACACAAACTTAAACGTCACAGCAGTTTTGATGGAAACTTTGTATCAAGCTCCTACTCCTAAATCTACATTTGCGTATCGTTTCATCTTTCTAATGAAATTTTGGAAAGAAATTTAAAACTTTTGCTATAAGGACAAATCCAACCAATTTTAATTACAGCGTCCGAATAAGATGTGGTTCACTCTATACTGCGCCACGAAGCGTTTATGTTCTCCTTGTTCAACTGACAAGGTAGCATCCATTTTGTTAATTACTTTTTGAAGATACCACATATATGTAAAAGCATGATTAATGCAAACTTTGCACATTTATAATACGAGTGTGTATCCTTGTTTCGGTAGATTTAAGTTATATTTTCCGTTGTAATTGTTCTTCAAATTTAAGTGCGCAGTTTCTATCTTCAGGAATAAGTGCGCAGTTTGAATTTCAGGCATAAAAGCTGCATGAAGCAAAAGTCATAACAAGCCAAAGCATTTGACACAAAACAAATAGTTTTAGACCTTACCATTCAAGAAATATTTTTGTCATTTTTACTCAACCATGGCTTTCTAAGCAACAACAAAATTATATTGTTTACAAACTGCAAGAACGAGCACAAATGTTGTTTATATACTTCGAAAGAATAGTTCGTCACAAGGCGTTAGATATGATTCGGTATAGATTATCATCACGGATGGGTTACATAGCTACCCACGTCTAATATACTTCGTCCTCAAATCACCGACTATGTCATAACTGTGTTACAAGTTTATATGCCAGAATCTGTAAGTAATACGCAATAGGTACTCATCAATGAGTAACCGTGCTAATTAATTGATTTATAAATAATTTGCAGACAATTTCCAAAGCCTAATTATTATATTATGTAATCGTTAAATAATTTGTAATTTGTCAGATGTTCAAAATTGAAACAATATGTGGAAATTATAAAAAGAATGTGGTAAGCTATTAACATTGCTGTTTACTCTTAGTCTATATATTTTTATAATTTGCAACTTTATAATGATTGTATCCACCGGATACAGAAGTGAAAATTAGTTTGGTATCCGAACATTTTATTTCTACATGTACATGTATGCAAGAAATTTAACTTCAGCACATCTAACTATTTTTGAAAATATGTAGCACGTGTTCATGGTTTCAGCCATGTTGTCACTTTTGTCATTTTCATTTTCTTTGACGAAGTAGACAGTGACTATTATAACGGTCAAAGAAACTTTAATGAATAATCCTCTACCGGTTTAACATTCGTTATAATGGAAAAAATTTCTAACTTGATCTATAACTTGTCATGGTGTAAACTACATAAAATAACCAACAAACTGACCACTAAATTCTTCAAAAAAATCACTAAAGAAAAGGGTAAAAATCCAAAATATCATTTATCTTAATACATTGTCTTTTAAAAATTGAGTTATTTCCCTTTGAACAGAGATCTAGTAATTAATAAGTATTTCATTAAAAATTTATTCTAGGGAAAGTTAAAAAAAAAAGGTTATTTCCCTTCGAACAGAAATCTATTAATTAATAAGTATTTCCTCCAAATTAAATCTAGAAAAAGGGCTTTAACTGAACAAGAAGAACAACTAAATTCGTGAAAATCGAAAAAAAAATAAAAAATCAAAAAGTCTGGAAAACGGATGGACAGACAGACAGATAGAGTGCAAACTTACAGTCTCCTCCGTCGGTAGGGGACTTATTTATAAATGTACATGTGCATGCTGGAAGTAAATTTTACCAAAAAAATATATATGACTCACAAGTATGAAAGTAGTCTTTCAGCAGATCCACAGGAAATATTCTAAAATATAATTCTTGCGGATCTAGAAAGAAGGGCGAGTGTTTAAAAGGATTTATTTTCTTCACGAAATGGTTTATTTCATGATGTTAATGTGATATTCAACACGAGTGAATCGACGGAAGTTAGGATAAAGCCCGATCCTCTACGATATACATTTTAAAGGTGAAATCAAAGTGTGTTTTAATACCTGGTTCTGCGCATGTAAAAAATCTGAAAGCTATAGGTGAAATATCATAGACCAAATCTATATTGTTAATGATTACCAGTGTAAAAAAAACTGGCTATATAAGTATACAATTGTATATATTCTAGTAGCTCAGTACCAAAAATCAGAAGCATGAAAAGAACGAGGTACTTTAATATGTTTTTTAGAAAATCGGAGATATGAATGTTGCTGTAAAACCAAATCAAGGCAAGATTCAGTTTGCTGATGGTACCATCATATGATTAAAGTATATGTGTTAGCAGACATCATATTATGAACTTAAATTTTTGAATTTTCACGTTTATCTTTAAGATTATTAAACATAAGTTCAGTATACATAATTACCTCTTACTGGTATTTGAAATAAAAGAAGGTACACAATACTTGGAAACAAGTATTCTATATGTGTTTATAAAACTGAGATCGGCTGTATATATACTGGTTTTATGTTATTACAATTTTCTATTTCAAGAAAGAACTTTCACGCACCTTCTCATTTACGTAAAGGGTCGACAATAAGTCGAGATGAAAGATGATTTGGCATGTAATAAATCAAGTTCATTTACCCTGCTAGTAACGAAGAAGTTGAATCACTCGTAAGGATAGGTATATCTATGTAGGTAATTGATTGCTAATAAGAAGGAGTATAATAATATTTCTATGTTTTGATTATATTTTTTCCTCTTCTTATACATGTAGCTGTACATGAGAACAATGACTAGTTGTTGTTCCAATTAAGTTCTGTGGCAAGTATATGAAGGGATTCACTATGGCAAGTAGATATTTGAGTAAGGGGTACCCAGTTGATAGAAATCTTAATTTTTTAATAAAAATAATGTCATTGTTTTGAAAATTAAGTTGGGGAAATAATATTACCGATTTAGCCGAAACAACATTGAGCAAACAAATTTGAATTATATCATCAGTTTGATATCCACTGATGTATTCGATCGAGATAATGATGCTGATTGCATATTCTTAATTAATTCCAATTATCTTGGTGTTGCACACAGATCGAACTAGAGACACGCGATAATCAGAACAATTTGCACTTATTATTTCTATAACGTAATCTGATTTCGTATCCATTTGTTTGGAAACTCGGTGCCAAGTAATTACATGTATGAAAAATATCCACGGTCAGCGTAATATGTCTGGTCACTGTTACATAGATATAAGAAGATGGGGTATTAGTGCCAATGAGACAATTATATATGGGTAGTTGTGATGTAATTGTGTCTACCATGTGGCATGTCTGATGGCGGGTGAAGATGAGAAAGAGGAAAATAGGCCAACTGTGCAAATTAAAGGGCCAAAAAAATATAGAGTAGATAATAACAGGTAAAGTTTATCAAGAATAGAGAAAAATGGCCTAAAATGATAAAATAATACAGAATTGAAGACCCCTTTCCCTATCCAGAACCTCATGTCTACCAAATGTTTTTATTTTATAAAGTATTTTATAAAATAAGGAGATGTGTCACAGGTAAGAGCTGGCTATGGGGTAACTATCCACCAGAGAACAAATGAATTAAATGTAAGCAGGCAACTACAGGTCACAGTATGGTCTTTTAAAATGAGCAAAACCGATTACAACTTCTTTTACATGGCAAAATGTAAGACAATTCAAACGAGAAAACCAAAGTCTGTTATATATAAAAATCAACGAATGAAAATCAAATGATATACAGCAATAAACAACAACTCGCGAATTGAATGATCCTGACATGGATCAGGTACATAAAGAATACGGCAGGGTTAAACAAAATCTTGGACCAAACCCTCTTCTTACCAGGGACAGTGTTTAAGTAGCACAACCTACTAACAAACTATAATCAAAGTGCTTGTAAGCACTGAAGGATAAAGTTTGCTTCAATTTATCATAGGGAAGTAAAATTAAGTATTGCATTGGTTGTTGTTTATTTAACAGCAATTCTAGAAAAAGGAAGATAACTCCAATTTTTAAAGATGACTTTAACAATGCCATCATTTATATTTTTAGAACAGATATTAGATTTCAGCACCAAAGATTAAATAATTTTCTTGACAAGTGCAACATTATCATGATTATTTTGTACCTTGAATACCTGAGCATATATTACATCGATAAATTTCTAGAAATGTTCGTGGATAGATTTATGATCAATGCACAAAGAATGTATAGAATGTTATGATCAATTGCACCATATTTTGTGTATCAAAGATGTGCGAGATGTTTTAAATACACAGTGACCTCCCAAAGGATTGACAAGAATTTAGTGCTACAGTTTAGTAGGGTTACCTTGGATGTACAAATACGCAGCCACATCTGGTCGGAAAGGAGACATTAAATCCGAGGCCAGTGTAAGGATTCAGTTACATATGTAGCTGGCATGTTCCAAGGGGCCTTACAAAAACAGCAAAAATCAACGTGTTGAGATGTTTATTCTATGGAATTTAATAAGAACCTTTAAAAAAACACCCTCCATGATAATTTCTTAACCACTAGCTTAAGATATCCATCTTGCTTCCTAAATCATGTTTTTTTTTTAATTCGATATAACATGAGTCAGGTGAGGTAGCAAATACATAGTTTGCAACAGTCGCGCTCTTCAATGCTTAATTGATAGGGGTGCCGTTCTGTTATCCACCCTTTTCATATAGTTGAAATTTAAAATTTCGTAGGTCAAAATGCAACCATTTTTCCATTTTGGTAGGGTTTCGTGTGTGCAGTATTGGAAAAGTGTAATCCCAAAGTGTCAAAAAGGGGGCGAATTTATTGATAAAATACAGCGTTAACACCAAGAAAGTTACAGGGCTTTTCATTTGACAAGTAACTGTATTGACCCTATCATATATTTCTTGAAGTTTTTCCCCCCTTCCCACATATTTTCAAGCTTGAAAATGTGACACGTCCTATCACCTTTTATATTAGCACCATTTAAAAAATCAAATATGTTTTGTCTTTATGTGACCAAATAACGCGTCTTTACATGTTATCCTAGTTTTCTTTTATAATAGTTTTCACTTAATTTCAAATTTCTATTATCTTGATCAAAGTGCATTTACCATATACTATCCCCCCCTTTTCTCCTAGTCATGTATACGCACCGTACAATCACGTACAGGCAGAAGTGTGCGTGAGTTATGGTATTAGTGTATTGTTGAAATTAATGGCGCTGATGGATAAAACGTTAGATGTGTTTTAAGCTATTTTTATCTTCTTAAGTATATTATCTATTCATGTACAGTGAGTTACAGCTGGTTGAAGTCTGAATACCTTATGCTTTTAAGTTGTTAAGTAATTTGTGTAAATTCCTCCGAAAATTCCAACCTAATGACACGAAACCCCCTACTAATATGACTATACATCTCAAATTGAGTCACTTTATTATTCAAAAGAGGGGTCACTGAAAACATGCTCCTTTTAACAATAAGGACTTTAGCAATTGTTATAAAAAAAAACTTCGAATACAAGCTAGTAGTTATTTGAATTCGAATCAATTAAAACCCGAACGATATGTAGAGTAGACGGGTGGTCAAAAAGCCTTTTAATACTGCATTTAGGCAGTTTGATTTTAATACAATAAAAGTCACGCGAGCTACGTATGTATACATGTAAAGAAATTGGATGTATCACAACAGAAGCACAGAACAACTGAAATCCAATGAATCAATTTTAATCTGATATAATCTTAATATCTAGAGTATTATTTCTTATGTATGTTAACCTAGAAGCAGAATTTTAAGATATACCCCTTGAGGGCGTTAGCCCGACTGATCGTATCAAGTCTACATCATGATATCTATGGTTTATTAAAAATCAAAGCAATCGATAGTTTAGAAGAGGGATCAGCAATCTGACCTTGCTTTTGGATTAAGCGTTACAATGCAGCATATCCAATTACATTTAATGTGTTATAGGTAAAGAGGTGCCATGTTATCTTGCAATACAGTGGGGACGACCAAATGAACCAGAATGCACCAATTGGCCCTGTAATTAAACTTTAACTGTAATTATACTTTCCGTAGTTTTTAAATAAACAAACCAAGGAATGTTTATTGTGCTTCAGAATTTTACTTCTTGCTCATTTCATTTAGTATTGTTCCTAAGGAGATCATTTCTTTATCTATTTCAACAACCTTGCGTACAATGATCAACATCTGCTTTTACTTTACAAACTATTTTTACCTACAGTATACTTCTTCCAGATGTTAAAGACATATTTCTTACCGTTTCTTTCCAATCTTTTGAATTATATCAGTGTCGTCCATTTAAATAAGTTATTCCAACAAATTGCATACAAAACTTTTAACAAAAATCATGAAATACGAAAACTTGGCAAGATCTGAATCGTTAGTCAGCAGACGACCGCGGATGAATCACAGCTGCTGCCATGTTTTAGGAGTGAAATGTCCAGGAACTATTTTACCAGAATCGACAGGAGCAGTCAAAGATCACAATAGTTGAAGAATTGTGTATATCTTGAGGTGTCTATAAATAATCATCACAGCGGGGAGATGCAATCACGAATAATTAGGGGCCGATTAGGAACGTTCTGACATCTATAGAATCTTCCACAATTGAATGGATAAGACTAAGCACTTTTGCGATTATCACAGGTTTTTTAACGATTGTAATCGCAGTCAGGGATTACAGAATTTTAAATTGATTTCAAATATAAAAAAAAAATATTACTCTTTTTCGATTTTTTTTTTCATAGTCCAACATCGAATGCGATTGCACACACACAAAAAAACGGCCCAAACTTGTGCATGTGTTGACAATCAAGAAAGGTTAATTGTGTTTTTGCTCACTATTTAAACGAAAATCACAAAATTGACAAATAATTTATTTCCAACTATATCAGTTCTCCTTCCTTAATGTTCATAAAAAGCCACCTATTGTCAACTTTATCTTTTTCTCTTTCCCATATTGTACAATTCAATGTATTGTCAGAACTGTTCTCATTCTGAAATTCTTCTGAAATATTGTCCGCTGTGTGGCAGGAGACCACTTTTTAACATTTTACAAATACGTGTCACATATATAGTATAATAGTCCATCGGATTTGATTCGAAAAATATCAGAAGTTAGAATTTAAATTCAACATGTTCAAGAATATGAAAAGAGAAACGAATGTTTATGTTTTAATTTCTTGCGTAAAAATATTAAAAGACAAGTACATGTACTTCAAAAGTAAGCCAAATTGCCATTAAAGGTGATTTAGAAAACTTTGAGGGACAATAAAAGTTTGGTTTTATTAGAACTTACCCTCCACGCTGCGGAGTTAGTAGCTCCGTCATGATTGTGAAATTATTGCAAGTAGTTAATTTTCATATACATATATTACATATATACATGCATTTTACAAAAAAGTTAGACAACAGTTCTATTAGTAACATAGCAACACGTCTTATCCTGACGAAATGACTCATCTATAGTCTGAAAATAAATTTGAAAGATACTAACTTTGATTAGTTATCTACAGTTAAAAGCATCCTGCATGCATTATCTCAGTCTGATCACATTCAAGTGTAATGGGTATGCTTCCTTTATTTTACATTTAAAATTGGTTTAAGTATATGTTAATGTTCATTTGTGTTAAGTCTATAATCATGCAGCGTCTTCAAATGACTAAAGCCAGGGCATAGGCTGATACACAAACAACAACACCAACAGTGACCAATGGTCGACTTTGGATATAGAAATATATCATGGTGAAATGGATGTCTCCCACCCGTTTGTCTACGTGAAATGTATGATATAGGTATCACCCGGTAAAAAGGCGTGACAGGGGGCATAATCGGATGCCTTTTGTGGACTACAATTACTATGGCCTGTGTCATCAATGCACAATGTATGCTCCTATGTAGGATATTAACCCTCATTTTCGATCGGTGGTCCTAATTCCACACACTTTTTAAAATGTTGGTACCTATTTTTTTAGCATGCCAACTAGATTGATGTAGTATCCAATAATTCATTATTTAGAATTATAGCTAATGTAATAAGTTTTAAGTTTTCAATGTGCAAGCATATTATACTTGGTCATAGCCGATCTGAAAATTACATAAGCCTTTCAATGTCGTGTATATTACATAAATGATTCTTATAAAAATAAGGATACATCGTTGCCAGTAAGACAAATAACAACGAAGGACCAAATGACAAAGATTTGAACACCAATATGTTGTGCTTCAATAACAAGCAAAACCAACACTGGTAGTTAACTATCAAAAGGCAACCGTATACTACTTAGTATTTGACTGAATACATCATTGCACTATAAGTCAACTAAATATATTATTGATCTATAGCCAGTGATAGCCATGCAAACATTTGCAAACATATGGAATAGGGTGGAAGCCAATTTTGGTGCCAAAATGTATCTTCTTTAAGCACCATGCAAATGTCTTTCTATGAGCTCGCGGTAGACGGATAGTTGTTCATCTGTAGAGGGAGGGAACGGTATATGAAATCCTGGCAGGTGGATATTCGTTCATCTACGGGAAGGTGGGATGTCTACAGTCGATTGTATTGAGTGTGTAGGTAAAGGTAATATCTTTGGTTGGTTGGTTTGTTGCTAGCTTGCTAGCTGAACATTGAAGTCATTATTAGGTCAGGTAAATTATCCTCCTTTAAGAGTAGACTAGTCCGACATTTAACAAATCTATCTGTCTGTAGGACTAGATTACTTCAAAAGGAGGGTAAAATGCCTTACTTAATAATGGTTTCACGGTTTATTTTGCAAGCAGGCTAATCATATATATTACCTTTACCTACAAACTCCATGCAATCGGCTGTAAAGGGTTTTGGAATCATTCGGTCACTCGATTGTCAACTTACCTGGATTTTTCTGGGTGATGAACTTCCTCGGAATCGACGGGAGAAGATTTTGACATCTCTTAGATGGCGAATTTCTGTTTAAATCAAAGCAAATGTTGTTTATATACATGAATAGACGGATACTGACAGCGGAAAATACCAAGTGGATGAACATGTCGGAATGGACGCAAGCAATTGGGAAACACTCTTGTATGACCTTAAATGTCTTATGCTAAGATGGTTGCTGGTTGTCATACAAAATGGGTTCATATTAATTTCTGTTGTTTATCAATTCACTGTACACATAAATAATACATGAAACACAAGTATCCGTAAATACATGCATCTTCTGCGTCCTTTGATTGAAATTGATATACTAGTTTATATATAGGTCAAATTAATCTCCTGAAATCAGAGTTAGTGAAAAAGGCTAGAGATAAAAAAAAGTACTCATGCATGGAATTTAAATTGGTTCAAATTCGATGGTTTCTTGTCTTTTCAAAACTCTACTAGAATTCGACCCATACTGTATCGATCTTTATTTATAAACGCTATTGGATTTTCAAAGGCGCTCTTTACCATATAAAAGGGGAGCAATTTATTTTGCCTAGGCAAATCGCCATGCAGATTCACACACAAGCGAAAGGATTTATGCTTATTAATATCTGTAAAGAGTATCAAACATATTTGTAAAAAGAAGGAAGGAATAATACGGTTAATTTAAATCGTGTTTTAATCAGTTCAAGCGGCTAATGCATGAGGTATTGTTTTTCTGTTGCTTCTCTTTAGGACGTTTATTTATAAAGTGTATGTTTGAATGCAATAAATAACTGTTTCAATCAAAGTTGTAACCTTTGCTAGATTCTTTATCATAATGGAATAATAAATAGATTTATAAGAGATGAACGGATTGCATGGGTTTATTTAAGCAGGTTGAAATGGGGATTTACATGTGATATGTATCACTCTAATTTGCTTTGAAAGTGGTCGATTGGCTATTTAAAATATTCGAAAATTTCTGTTTGGCTCAACCCAAGATATAGCTTGAGCACCTAAGATCATCCCCGGTTTTGCTGGTGTTCGTGTTGCCTTTTCTTATGTTTTCTGTGTTGTGTTTTGTGTACTGTTGTTTTTTTCATTTTCTTTTTTAGCTATGGCGTTATCATTTTATTTTCGACTCATAGGTTTGAATGTCCTTTTGGTATATTTCGCCTCTTTTTATACTAAGTTTCCGAGAAAAGCTTCATCAGTATCGCTCGCGACTAAACGTTTGGAAAGCGTGTTACACAAATGTTTGAGAGAAGCGTCATTGGTATCGATCGGGACCAAAGTTTGTGAGGCAAGCTGCACAAGAAACGCGCGAGACGAAATGTTTCTGAGCTGAATACTCAAAACCAAGTTAATTTCAAAGCCAAATCGACTGAACGAGCTGCAACTTCACATTTAGTGCATTTGGACAACCCTTAGTTATATCTGAATTCCATGTACATGTAGCTAGTAGGGTGTTAATCTAGTAATAAATCCAGTGATATCTCTTAATAATTTTTTTTTTATTATAGTTTAATTTCCTCAAATCATGAAATCTAGAGATGTAAAAAGACGATCAGATTTTGCATTCAATTCTATGTTTATTAATAAGTAGAAAAGCAGAACAGGGAGCAGTGGCGGATCCAGAAATTTTCATATGTAGGGACCCACTGAGTGCCTAAGATGGGATCCGCTCCAGTCATGCTTCAATGGATCCCCATACAAGTAACCAAAATTTTCCCAGAAAACCCAACAAAATTTACATCTGCTCTGCATGGTGAAAGCTCTGCTTGGACCCATTTTTGTTGTTTCAATAATACACCTTTCAACTGGAAAAAATCTTTGTGGCGTTTTTTTTTTTTTTTTTAATTTTCAAAGAAAATGTTTAAAAAAGGGTTTATTATACAGGTTCATGGTGTTTCCTGCAAATCAGTGCAACTATGTATGACCTTTCAGGCTTTCTGCCACATCATTCTATTCTCATTCAAATAAAGTTGACTTGTATCATACATGTACAATGTAGGTATAACACTTGTCAAATCATACGGGCGAAATCGTCTCGACTCTGTTGTTTGTTTGTCATTTCGTTATTTTTGTTGTTTGTTTCACGATTATTTTGTCATTTTTGTTGCGGATGTTGTCTGTTTAGCGTCGTTACTGCTCTATCAAATTGTGAACAGACTATTAAGAAAATCTGTTTGGACAAAATCTTTTTGGACATACACGTACATGTATAGATATTCCTTTTTGTCATTACACAAAGTTTTATGTCACCGTTTCCTGACTTTAGAGTTGTGACATTTTTAATTGTTGTCATCCATTTCTTTTATTTGTACTAATGATTTATTTATTGTACGTCCAATTTATTAAACGAGTTCCGAATGTCAAGTAAATATTATCCATAAATACTTGGAATTTAGAATATTTTTGTTATTTTGTAAATCATCGTTCCTATTTGTACAAAATTAATTCGACGAAAGCCTTAGCAATGTAGATAAACAAAAGATATATAATTAATCAACAGTGAAGCTGTAAACATAAACCACATGTATACACAAACTGTGATTCTAAATATATTGTTATCACCGTGGAAACCGATTTTTCTCCACAGTGGTAGAGTGATGACAGAATCTGAGAAACTACGGGGAGCCAGGGGTGAAGTAATCAAGTGTTTCGTAATTATTAATTGCCGATTATAATATACTTTTTTATCCGGACGTTCATGCTTGTTTTAAATTAAAACATATGTCTAGAAATTCTCGACAAAATACTTTGAATTTGTGTTGATTTAAGATGTTTTAACCTGTAAATTCCTTTTATTAATTATTAGGGTGTGTAATTATATCATAGGTTTACTTGTAAAGTTCATGTGTTTTATCAATCAATGAAAGTGTTCATATGGCAAGCAGACAAAATTATGTCTACGTCAACACTGATACTACGATTCAAGGCCGGGCACATGCATGAAATAAACTCTATAGTGAAGGTTCAAATTCCAGGCATATAATTTGAGGACACACAGCAAAAGTAACATGCAAGATATTAATTTGAATTATAAATCTAAAATATCAATAATTTGCAAATATTTTTTCTTCGGAAATCTTGTACTCGAAATAATATATTTTCCAATCAAATGGTGGTTCACCCCTTAAATCTGCCACTGATTTGCCACCTTTTTATCTTTATATTTATTTATGAAATACACATTTATACCTCTATGGGTTGAAGGATCATATCGCAAGTTCAATTAAAGTTGGCAATACAACTAAAAGAGTTATTAGTTTGAATATTTTTTTTTTATAGTGGATTGGGAAACAAGTTAATACAACTTATATTAATCCCTTTCCCCTTTGCGGGTGCGATCGCTGCCTTCTAGCGGCATGAGCCTGTTCTTTTCGAAATCTACTGACAAAGGTGTCTTTCAAGTTATTAGTATTCAAATATAAAAAGTGTAAGTCGTATATTTGTATGTATATATGTATAGGATGTTGAATTAAGACAATTCTCTCTTCAGCAGTTTCCTTTTTGAGTTAAAACGTCAATCAAAGTTGATAAAAATATTCACAGGAGATTAATAAAATAGTTTATTATTTTCTTAAGGTTAATTAAAACTGATAGTAAGTTATGAACTGACGTACCTGTTATTTTTCTGTTTTACTTCCACTCATATCAAAATTGAAGAAAGTCAAAGGGTTTAGACAATCAGTGCCAGTAACCTCTTCAGCGATTGTTGCGCATGTGCCCTTTATCTCTATAATTGATTGATGCAGACGATAGCTTGATTGGATTTGTCGGCTGCTATAAAAGGACATGATGACGTCACTGATTAACTTTCGTTTTCATGCTACCACCTCAAATAGTTGATGGAGTGTCGAAAGATTTCTTATCATATTGACTGTAAACAAGGAAGATAACCTTATTGCTAAAAATTCGTTTAATATTTAACGTCCAGTGGCAAATATTTCATACATGTTCATGACAAAACTAGTATATGAATAAGGATAGATAAGAATATGAACAAGAAGTGACTATGAGATCTCTATTTGGATGGAATAAGGCAAAAATAAGACCAGCAGCCTATCAAATACAAACACTGAAGACCCATTGGTGGCCTTCGGTTGTTATCTTCTCTTTGATCGGTTTGCTGTCTCTTTGACACATTCCCCATTTCCATTCTCAACTTTTCTAGGGCCGGAGTTATATGATTGATGAATTGTTGTTTATTGCCGCCACTTTCAGCTTTCGTGGCTATATCGTCTCGGACATTCATCATAGTTTCGTTGAGCTAGCCTGAAAGCTGAAAGAACCGGAAAACGGGCATTCTAGTCTGGAGTCTTAAGAATTAAGGTCTTTAAACATGTTAAATATATATCATTTCTTATTTACGTTAAAAGTGATAAAAGATACTATATTACTACTGTGATTGAAAAGTTTAATATTAGTCGAGACTTATATACTTGTATACTTTTTGTACGTTTTTCTTATGTTTGTTTTGTCTTTGACCAAAACTGTTTTTGTTTGTTTCGCAAATAAATAAAAATAAAATTGAGAATGGAAATGGGGAATGTGTCAAAGAGACAACAACCCGACCAAATAAAAAACAACAGCAGAGGGTCACCAACAGAATATTTATGTACGGTTTCTGATGAAACTATGGAGCATTTATTCTATTAATGTCCTATAAAACAATTAAATATTAGACATTATTGTAATAGTGCACCAGTAATACTTTTCTCTCTTTATTTTGATTATGCATTACTAGTGTTTTGTTCTTTCTATCTGTCTGTCTTGTAAATTCTTTAGAAAGCCTCGGTGGTATAGTTAAACTGACTTGTTTATTTGAGCTACGTTTTGGAACAGACAGGCAACAAAAAAAGAGGCTGAAGTATCTGAAGTCTAATACTAGAACTATATATATAGAGAAGGGGTTAATAGTTCTAAGTGCAATTTTATCAAAAAATATATTTATGATTTTGTTATGTTCATATCATGAGGTCCGACGAGCCTGTGCGAGCCCATGGCCGAATTTTTATCAGATTGGGTCAAATCTTATTTTCTGATTTCAAAATTGTTGTTTTGACAAAGAGTGGGCTGATAGGGGTCAGTTAAAACAAAGTGTTTGCACCGTACACTTTAAATTGCCCCTATACATCTACAAAATACTTCTTGACTTCAATATGTTAAAGATTACAAGAAGGCACATACTTGGGAAAAAATAAAATCTGAACATAATTACAATAATTTAGAAAAACATTTTTTTTTTTTAATTAGTTTATCTATAGATAAAAACAAAATTATGATCTAGCAATATATGTGATGTTTTTGCCTCACATTTCCGTTTTATCTCACTTTTCGGATCTAGAGTTTGGGGGTGGCGGTTGCTACGGCTAGACCCCCTTTTTTAAACTGGAATCCGCTTGTATTTCGCTACACTCGAACAAAGTATATCAGCCGAGAACCATCTCACTCTTTTTGTGGACGATCAATACATTTGAATGTGGACACACTGAATGATTAGAACCCCCCCCCCCCCCCCCCCCCCCTTTTTTGAAAATGACTGGATCCGCCCCTGTATTTCTATTAATTTTGTTATGACTATTATTGAGAGTCGGAATTTCAAAAATTGTGGACATCGTACACATGTGAACTGAGGATGACATTTACTGAGTAACGAAGCAATAAAAAATCAAAAATGAAAAAAAAAATACAAGGCAAGATACAGAAAACTTATGATTAGCAAAGATTAGCAAGCCAAGATAAAAAAAAAAACAGCAACCAGGGTGGGGGGGTCCCCCTTTTTTGGGTCAATCATTGCATTTGAATGGGGACAGTCATGGTTATAATAATAATAAATTATTTATTTAAAGAGAGTAACTCAATTAGAACTAGTCTAATTTTCATTAACACATGGCAAGAGTAAAATCTCTTTGTTCTTACTGTGGTATAATCTGGATAATGCACAGCTAAGGTGTGCATTAACTACCTCAGATATACTGCACAGTTCAAATCTATTTTTACCTTTAGGGGCGGTTCTTGGATTTTGAAAAGGGCGTTATTCTATCAAATTAAAAAAAATATCCCCGAGTGTAGCGAGACTAAAAGACAATATGGACGATTTTAAGCTTATTATAACCACGATACTTTGTAAAAATCCTAGGGTTAACGACCTGTTCGCCCCACCCCCGAATCCGCCATCTGCCTTGAAATTACGACAAAAAGTGAAAGTTGAACTTCGTACAAACATCGTAGTTTCAAAATAGGAAAAAGAAAGGTTTCTCATTCCTTTATTTTTTTTATCTAAGCTGGGACATAAACTATTTTATTAAATTTTGTGTACAACGTAAATCTAAATCAGTGTTTTAAAGTTAAAAAGATAGTTAAAACAATTTCTAAATCAGTGTTTTAAAGTTAAAAAGATAGTTAAAACATTTTTTGTTAATTTCTGCCAAAAAAGAATTGTATCTAAGAATATCCGAATAAAAGAAATCTGATTTAGATTAGTTTCAGAATCAATGGAATTTATAACGACTTTTTGAATATCTCTTCTATAAAGGGATTATTTTTGGATCGAATTTAATAAGGACCATATTTAAGTTTGTTTTAAAACAGGGGGATTAACTGGAGATCAATCAGAATTCATTTAGATGGACGTGTCTTAAAAAGTAATACAGTAGATAAAAAAAGGGGGGGTGCGGGGAGTAAAAGGTTTTGAAAGAGAAACTTTTTTCTCTAAGCATATTATTGAGGGAAAAAAATTCAAAAGCAATTTATCTAATTTAAACTCAATAACCCTTGCAGTTATGTGTTTTTTTTATTTCATACACCGATTTGAAAGTACACAGTTTGTTAAAGTCTTAATCGTCACCAATTAAATAAAAAATGGGAATAGATTTAACGGAAACGATAAAAAAAAAATATACCATTAAATCGCAATTTTAGAATGAGTCTAAATATAAAAAAAAATGTAATTTTAAACTTACCAAAGTCGTATTTCCCCTTTCTTTACCCTACAAGAAACTTTCCTAAGATCCTTGTATTGCGGAATGGCGCCAATATTTCTAAAACGTTCACGTAAATTGATTGCGTCATGTGTTAAAACAGTTATTGGCCAATCAAATCGGTATATGTAATTTAATCTGCACAGCACGAGATGACCCAATAACCCGAACTCCTACGTCGTTCGGGTTATTGGGTCATCTCGTGCTGTGCAGATTAAATCCCATATACCGACTTGCTTGGTCAATAACTATAACTTGAGGCCCTTAAACAAAATACATGCATACAGTTAACATTCATACATTCATACATTAAAATACAATATATATTATAATATATATTACTAGTATATACACAATTCAATCATTCAAATATACAAATGGTAATAAATGGCAATATTTGATAAAGTTTTGTTAAACATGTTAAAGGAAAACAAATTATTTGACTTGCATATAATTTTCAAGTAAATGATTATAACAATGTTTCTTGAATAATTCCACATTACGACATTTTTTTTTTATTTCGAGTGACGGTAAATTATTCCATACTTTGGTTGCAGAATAATGAAAAGATTTTTTATAAAAATTTGTCACGATTTCGTCTTGGAACAAAAAGATCATTATTAGAGACCGATCGTAAGTTGTGGTGTTGCACATCATCTCATCAATATTTAGCATTGCTAAGTAATCAGTATTTTATTCTTTTGGTAAAAGATAGCCATTTTAAAGATGAAAACATGAAATTAGATGGAATAGAAATATCGTATACCAGTATAATTCTTGCTACTCTTTTTTGAAGTTTTATGATTCTATCTCAATCTTTTTGTAATGAATTTCCCCAAACTGAACTAAAATAGTCTCTATATATATGGTAGAACATATGCATTATAAAATAGTTGCCTTGTGTGTATTGGCAAATATACTTTAATTTTATATAAAAGTGATATTTTAGATGAGATAATTTTCCATATACGATCAACATGATCTTCCAAGCTTAAATTTTCATCAATGTCAATTCCAAGTAATTTGAAAGAATGGACATTCTCAATACATGTTTCGTTGACGGTAATACATAATTCTGATAGTTGTGTAAGTTTTTGTTTTGAACCCAATTTCATACACTTAGTTTTTTTGTGCAATTGATTTTCATACTGTTATACCTACACAAAGATTGTATATAGACGTTACGCGCGATGTTCGTACATGTAAGCGTAACACAACGTCGCGAATATTTCATAACGTTCAAACCGATAATTCGACTGAAACCTTGCTTTTAAGCAAGTGCGACATTCTTGTAAGACTCCGCAAAAACGACGGTGCTTTTTAACTACTTATCCAAAATTGATGTATTTTAGTTTTTTGAAAAATTTAAGAAAAATAACATTTTAAAAAATCATAAAATTCTACCATTATAAGAGCAGTGATAAGCAAACAATGGACATAAATTTGAGTTGAGTTCGTTTTTACGTAAAAAAAATGGCGGTGCGACAAACTTGTAAGCCTTGGAAAAATCGCTCATAAATTACCATATATCATTTTTCAGGATATTTGTCTTTAAATTCATAAAATTAAGCAAATTAACATTGATGTAGTAAATACGAAATACTAAACTTTTTTTTCATTTTAGATAAATGTTTTTTGATTCTCAAATCTGGAATCCCAATTTTTTTCCCCGCGGGACAGATTTGCCCTTGTAGTATGGAACGCGGTTTTTTTCTATGACGTCATCATAACGTCATAAAAATGCATAAAAGACTGAAGGAACCATTCTGTTTAATAATTGAAAAAAACGTTTTTCAAAATATTAAATAGTTTTGACGAAAATCATAGTTTAGTGGTTACAATAAATGAAATATGTTACGCGGGACAACCTAAAAATCGCCTGTTTTTTGAAAATGAAGCTTGTCGCATGCAGCATAAAACATAGTTTAAGCAATTATTTTTTTCGTTTTTATTTTAAAAATCGTTATTTTTTAAAATACGTACAATAGCAATGAATATGATATCACACAATTATATATTTTGGACTTGCATCTTGCCAACTACACCGAATTTCCAATGAGGTACGAACATCGCGCGTAACGTTTAGAATTTAAATCATTTTGCAATATGCTGTTTATTTTTTTTTTAATGTTTTTATCATGAAAATGCAATATTGAATCATCAGCATAAAAATCCATGTTGGATTGTTTAACATGAAGTGGTAAATAATTAATATATATTTTTAAACGATTTATCAGATTTAATGTTAGCGTATTGGACTTCTTGTTGTCTTTCACATCACTGAGACTATGCCCTTTTATCCTGGATTGGGACCCCCTATTTAAAATGGCTGGATCCGCCCCTGGGTGACACCTTAAAGTACATCAACTTCTGTTTTCTTTTACTTATCCGGATTCTTCAAGTTAACCGAGACAGATTTCTTTGATAAAAATTTGATATCTTTGTTAACTTCCTGTTTTGAAAATCCAACACAAATTCATCATTCTAAAACCTGGTTTCCACAATAAACTTAATATTGTGAGTTTACAAACCCTACCCCAAAGTAGCTATGGACAGGATACCTTTTGGGTGCCACTGAGTTAGAGTATCCTGAGTAACCCCCATACAAAACTCTTTATAACGTATCAGTCGAACGGCAAAAATCTCAAATGTTGTTTCAGTATATATATATATATATATATATATATAATACTAGTGAAAACAATATAGATAAATGTTTTAAAAAAAAAACAGGAAAAATATAGCTACATAGAGGGGGTACTCCCACTCACAAGAACCCAACGGGTATCCTGCCTACAAATACAGATCTATTATCCAGATTCCTATTAGAAAAAGGTGCATGAAGCCGAACAGTTTTGAGCTTGAACTTAAAAAGTGGTATCAGGTCTATTTGCACCAAATAAACTTTAGCACCCTACATGTTCTCCCCAGAAGTATGTTTGCACCCTACACGTTTGTGCCCAATTTTGTTGAACTTTCAGTTGAATTATTAGACATAATATACATGTAGTATAATTAAAACTGTTTTTTTTTTAAAGTAATATTTAATTTCAAAGCGAAAATATTAACTCAACTATTGCATCAAACTAATTACTCATTGCATTTTCCTATATTTTTAATTTGTATATACAAATTGAATGTATATATATATCATGTATATGTCTAGTCTGATATTCACTGTAAATAAAAATTAGATCCCACGCAAGCGCGGCATAGTAAAATCAGTGCCCGGCACGTTATCATCAGTATGTTGATGGAGTGCTGAATTATAAAGAAGAAGAAGTCCAAATAATTATGACGTCTTGAAAGGCTATTATAATTTTTTTCTTTGTCGCCTTACTTCAGCCTTTCAAGACGTCATAATTGTTTGGACTAGTATATATCAATATATGTCTTGTTGTACATGTTGTTAGTGTCTTCTGTGACATAATTTCCAATTTGTCACTAACATGACTAAATGTTAGAAGTAGAAGTCATTTCTGGTTGGAATTCAATCACGTGAGAACCATAAGCAGAATTGTCACAAAAGGATATACATTTTTGTAACTACTTTTTGTAATTGAAGGAAATGTTGTGCCCTATATCATGTATATCATGTATATAGTTATAAAAAATACTATGACATAAAAACACATTATTGTTAAAAATCTCATTCCTCATTTCCTTCTTGTTTATGTGATTTTGAAAAAGTACATTTAAAAAAAGATAATTTAGATTTTTTTTTCTTATTTCAGTTGTGTACATTACACAGTCATTGCCTGTACAGAATTTGAACATCTTTAAAAGATTACTCAGCTTAGTCTCAGTGATGTGAAGTATTTAACAATGACAAGCCAGATGTATGGTTTGGTATAGATACATGTAGCTGCCAGTCAGCCTAACAACTGAAACAACAGAGATGTAAATCCTTAAATGCAAGACTTATGTGAATGAAGGTTATTGGAGGTTTATAGTACAATGTAGTACTAGTACTTTATTTTATTTAGTCAAATGCTAACACATGAAGCCAGTCAAGATTTCAGCCTGTTTACATTCAATGTCAATTTAGCTACCTCATTTTAAATATTATATGTGCCATATGGACTTAGCATAATCTTCTCAAAGAGTAGACATTCTAATATACAAACTGGTCTTTTATTTTTGTAGTTTTATAAAGCTTTAAATATGAATGTGAGGCCCATTGTGTTTATTGTTGTCGTTGTATGCTGTACGGTTGCAGGATGGATTATTGGACACCATACACTTATTCGAGTGAACAATGAAAATGGTCAATCCGAAAATGGACAAGTGATGGAAAAGACCAGCTCTGTTGAACAAAAGAAAATGTTGAAACAGGGAGATAACTCTATACAAAATCAAACATCTACCGTAAAGGGAGGTAACTTAAATAAAAATCAACAGATCTCTGTAAAACAAAATAAAAAATCTTCTGGAAATTATGGAAATGCCTTGACGAACACTGTTGTAACTAATGATAAGGTTATTAACAGTATTAAAAACAGTGAGGAAAGAAAAACAAATAAAAAGCCTTTTTTTATATCAGCTTTAAAAGCTAAAATGCAGCCTAGTACTAAAAACATTCAACAAGCAATAAGAAAAGCTAAGCCTATCGTCACAGATGTAAATGTAAATAAAGGCAACAGTAGTATACCGCTGTTCAAAACTCATAAATCCATGGACAAAAAACAAAATCGGGATAACAAACTAAAACCGAGGGAAACGCATTAAATATAAGAGGAGAACAACGACATAACACTAAAATGTAACACATATAGACAAAATCCCACGAGAATAACAAATATAACATATATATATAACATCAAAACCAAATACATAAATTTGGGATAGACAAGTACCGATAACAATGGCTTAAAAGTGTACTCTCATAATGGAAATGATTGGATTCCTGATAATGGAATTTGTCAAACAAAAGATCACTTCATTAAAGCTTCGTTAGTAAATTCTTGGGGTAATACACCAATTTATATTCATAGTCCTCTTGATGACAAATGGGTCAGTGGTGACTTGATGAAAAGTGGACACTGGGAAGGAGAATTAGTGAATCTAGTGTCGCGACTTCTCAAACAAGACAACGATCTACAGTTAGTAGACTTGGGAGCTAACATTGGAGTGTTTGCGTTGTCTATAGCAAAACTGGGAAGGAGGGTGATAGCAGTTGAACCATTGTCGATTAATTTACAGAGATTATGTAAGTCTGTGGAATCTGGTGTTTCATCGGATGGCAAGCCATTTTCTGATAAAATCACTATTATACACAATGCTTTATCAGATACTCGTGAAAAAGTTGAGCTCGGTAAAGATTTTCAAAATGTAGGCGGAACATACGTCTTGAAAGATAGTAACGAGAGAAAAGTTCAGGGTAGTACAATTACTGGAAAATACAAAGATGTTGTCATGACAGCCAAATTGGATGACATCCTTCAACTTCCAAATTTCGATTTTAAAAAAGTAATTCTAAAAATAGACGTTGAAGGATATGAAACAAAAGTTTTTAATGGTGGAAACAAATTTTTCGACACTGTAGATGTTAAAGCTGTTCTTATGGAATGGCGCTGGCACGAAGGAGCACATGATCTACAACAGCTGTTGGATTTCTTTCAGAAACGGAATTACAAAGCATACAATCCCAAAGCTAATCCACTAATTCAACTTAAACCAGAAAATGCTCAGAGATGGCCGGGAGATGTTTTGTGGAAAAAGTAATTTGTGAGATGGGAAGGCATGTTGTATTTAGATTTTTTTATTATTGCAAAAAAGATAAAAAAAAAAAAAAAAAACAGAATAGCTTTCACAAACATGACAAAAGCTGGTAATAGAATTTTATATTATATTTTGATGGCGTTATTTGTATTCAGCGTTTACTGATATCTAGCTTAATAATTTATCTAGCTTGTTTTGTTCATTGTTCAACATTCTAGTTGTAAAATGGACACTTGCATTTTTGGAATATTTTTAGGAATGCAAGTTTTTTCCAATGAATATAATTTTCATAATCCTTGACAATTCATGTACATTCCAGTTCCTGATGAAAGCTTCAAAACCTATTGGTTTGTCTGGCATATTACATTTTGGAAAAAGAAATTCAGTGAGAATAGTTTAATTTAATTTGGGGTAGGGATTTATTCTCATGTATACATGTAGCTTATATTATATAACATTTTTACCCCAATTTTATTTCATTCCAAATAATACCATATGATTACTACCATGACTACTGCAGCAGTTTTATTTTATTTTTATAAAAATATGCTGTAACTTTTTTTTTCTTTGTACAATTTCATCATAAAATATTACTATATATATTCAACTTTCCTATATGCAAAATACCTTTCCAGAAGAGAGATAACTCTTGCACTTAAAAGACATAGATGACATGAAGTTTCAGAAAGCATTTATAAGTAAATTGCGTGGTTTGCGTACCACTGATCCTAAGTCTTACTGGTCATTGTTAAACAAGGGCTGTGAGAAAGGTAAAAATGTATCTCAGAAGGTTGCTCTTGATTTATTTTTTAACCATTTTAAAAATTTGAATAATGTAGAAAATGATATTGATGTTGTATTACCAGAGAATATTAGTGAGTATAATACTGTAATTAATCAGTCTATTTGTGAACAGGAAGTTGTAAATGCAATTAAGTCTTTGAAAAATAACAAAGCATGTAGCGATGACATGATACTTAATGAATTTTTGAAACATGCAGCTTGTAAACTTATGCCTGTATTTTTGAAAATATTTAATATTGTATTTGAAAGTGGTATTATACCGGACTCGTGGTCAAAGGGTTTTATCTGCCCTATTTTTAAAAAGAAAGGTGATCCTGCAAATGTTGACAACTATAGAGGTATTACAATATTGAGTTGTTATGGAAAATTGTTTACATGTATTTTGAATAATAGATTGTTCAATTATTTGGAAAGTTTAGGATTATTATGTGAAGAACAGGCAGGCTTCAGAAAGGAGTATGGCACTGTTGATCATATCTTTAATTTGAAATGTCTCATTGATTTGTATTTATTTAGAAGAAAAAAATTGTATTGTGCTTTTGTTGATTTTCGTAAGGCTTTTGACTCTATTAACAGAATATTGCAAAAATTGTTACGCAATGGTAAAGATGGTAAATTGCTGATTGTATTACAAAACTTGTATAAAAATGCAAAATCTTGTGATGGATCTAATTGTTCAGATTTTTTTGCATCTAATATTGGTGTGAGGCAGGGAGAAAACCTGTCGCCACTATTATTTTCTATTTTTCTAAATGATTTGACTGAGTTTATGTCACATGCTTATAGTGGTCTGAATGATGTTTGTAATATGTCTCATTTACTGTTTGACAATGATGATATTGAAGTGTATTTTAAATTGTATCTGTTGTTATATGCGGATGACACAGTCATTTTTGCAGAATCTGCAGTTGAGTTACAAACAGCATTGAATGCAATGTATTTATATTGTGAAACATGGAATCTCAAAGTTAATACTGAAAAAACGAATGTTGTTATATTTTCTAAAAGTCGACAGGCTGATAATGTTCATTTTATATATAATAATGACCATTTATCTGTTATTGATGAATTTCAATATTTAGGTATTGTATTTTTGTCGAGCCTGCAACTTTTGTTGCAGAAAGCTCGACATAGGGATAGTGATCCGGTGGCAGCGGCGGCGTTAGCTAACTTCTTAAAAGGTTTATATTTTAGAAGGTGAAAGACCTGGATGCTTCATACTTTGTATATATATGCCTCATGTTACGAAGTTTCCGTCAGTCACATGTCCAATGTCCTTGACCTCATTTTCATGGTTCAGTGACCACTTGAAAAAAAAGTTCAGAATTTTTGTAATGTTGAATTCTCTCTTATTATAAGTAATAGGATAACTATATTTGGTATGTGTGTACCTTGCAAGGTCCTCATGCCCGTCAGACAGTTTTCACTTGACCTCGACCTCATTTCATGGATCAGTGAACAAGGTTAAGTTTTGGTGGTCAAGTCCATATCTCAGATACTATAAGCAAAAGGGCTAGTATATTTGGTGTATGGAAGGACTGGAAGGTGTACATGTCCAACTGGCAGGTGTCATCTGACCTTGACCTCATTTTCATGGTTCAGTGGTTATAGTTAAGTTTTTGTGTTTTGGTCTGTTTTTCTCATACTTTATGCAATAGGTCTACTATATTTGTTGTATGGAATGATTGTAAGGTGTACATGTCTAGCGGGCAGATGTCATCTGACCTTGACCTCATTTTCATGGTTCAGTGGTCAAAGTTAAGTTTTTAAGTTTTGGTCTTTTTATCGAATATTATATGCCAAAGGTCAACTATATTTGGTGTATGGAAATATATTATGATCTATATGTCAGTCCCGCAGGTTTATTTGACCATGACCTCAATTGCACGGTTCATTGCACAGTGTTAAGTTTTTGTGTTTTGGTTTATTTTTTAATTAAACTATAAGTAATAGGTCAACTATATTTGTTGTATGGAAGCTTTGTTAGCTGTACATGTCTGCCTGGCATGGTTCATCTGACCTTGACCTCATTTTCATGGTTCATTGGTCTTTGTTTAGCTATCTTGGTTAATGTTAAGTTTATGTGACAGTTGTAATAAAGCTTTATACTTAGGACTATCAACATAATATCAATGATTAGTAAAGAAGGCGAGACATTTCAGTGTGTGCACTCTTGTCTAGAAAAGGTACTTTTCATGTTAATAAATCTAGACTGGTTCAACAAGCCAGAAAAGCAATGTTTTAAGTATTACGTAAGGCAAGCAAATTGTATTTACCTATAGATGTATTGTTACAACTTTTTGATGCTATGGTTGGCCCTATATTAATGTACGTGCAGAAGTTTGGGGGTATGAGAAAAATGATGTTATTGAATCATTGCACTTAGAATTTTGTAAATATATAATGAAAGTAAAAAATGTATATATGTTATGATGGTATGATACTAAACCCCTAACGGGAAGGATTGTGCCTGATGTTCATATGATGAAATCATAATCTTTCAGTCAGTTTAATTGAAGTCTGGAGCTGGCATGTCAGTTAACTGCTAGTAGTCTGTTGTTATTTATGTATTATTGTCATTTTGTTTATTTTCTTTGGTTACATCTTCTGACATCAGACTCGGACTTCTCTTGAACTGAATTTTAATGTGCGTATTGTTATGCGTTTACTTTTCTACATTGGTTAGAGGTATAGGGGGAGGGTTGAGATCTCACAAACATGTTTAACCCTGCCGCATTTTTGCGCCTGTCCCAAGTCAGGAGCCTCTGGCCTTTGTTAGTCTTGTATTATTTTAATTATAGTTTCTTGTGTACAATTTGGAAATTAGTATGGCGTTCATTATCACTGGACTAGTATATATTTGTTTAGGGGCCAGCTGAAGGACGCCTCCGGGTGCGGGAATTTCTCGCTACATTGAAGACCTGTTGGTGACCCTCTGCTGTTGTTTTTTATTTGGTCGGGTTGTTGTCTCTTTGACACATTCCCCATTTCCATCATCAATTTTACACCTAATTGCATTGTATATGGTGAACTAGGTAGAGTACCAATGTCTGTTAATATAAAAGCAAGAATGGTTGGTTTTTGGAAACGTATTGTTACTGGCAAAAAAGATAAACTTGATTCTGGTAATGTTTACCACTCTAAGTGGTTGAATTGTGTAAAAGATATTATATCTGAATGTGGTTTTATTAATGCCTGGAATAATCAATATTTAGATACAAATTGTCAGTTGTCTAAAAATGTGAAACAGTATTACCACAATTTGTTTGTAAATGAATGGAAGGCTCAGATATTTAATACGTCAAAATGTTTAAATTATAGAATGTACAAGTCTGAGTTTGGTTTTGAAGATTATTTAACTACATTGCCTTTTGATCTAAGAATTAATTTGTGTAAATATAGGTGCAGTAGTCATAGGTTACCTATTGAATGTGGTAGATTTTATAGCATTGATAGATCAGAAAGAATATGTGATTTATGTAACAGCAATGTGCTAGGAGATGAATTTCATTATATATATGATTGTACTTTCAAGGCTGAAATTTTTGCCTGCAGATATTTGTAAAGTTAAAAATACTATGAGTTTCTCTAATTTAATGAACAGCAAAGATAAATTTGTTCTTGTTGGCTTAGCCAAGTTCTGTAAAATGGTAATGTCATTTTACAAATGATATTTACCTTCCCATTTATTCATGCATTTGTAAATATGTTTGTTCATGCATTATATCTTATTTGTTATATTGTTGTACTATCATGCCTCATGTGAGGCTTTTAGTGAAATAAAATGTTTCATGTTTCATGTTTCAGGAGACAAGATTTGGCAATATAAGATAAAGAAATGATTCTATTAATGATGTTATTATAGAAATATTTAATATTTGAGTTTTACCTTGCAATGCGTGGACTGTATTTCAGGTTAAAAAAGACAAAGTACACCAAACATTGCCAAATCATTTCAATAATCAAATTTTGTATGGGAAACAATTTTTTTTCTTCATAATCAAACTACACATGTAATACTTTCCTTAAAATATGTCATTGTATATTGGCATTGTTCATTTTTATGCCCCACCTACGATAGTAGAGGGGCATTATGTTATCTGGTCTGTGCCTCCGTTCGTTCTTCCGTTCGTCCGTTCGTTCGTTCGTTCGTCCGACTTCAGGTTAAAGTTTTTGGTCAAGGTAGTTTTTGATGAAGTTGAAGTCCAATCCACCTGAAACTTAGTACACATGTTCCCTATGATATGATCTTTCTAATTTTAATGCCAAATTATAGTTTTGACCCCAATTTCATGGTCAACTGAACATAGAAAATGAAAGTGCGAAGTTCAGGTTAAAGTTTTTGGTCAAGGTAGTTTTTGATGAAGTTAAAGTCACAACTACTTGAAACTTAGTACACATGTTCCCCATGATATGATCTTTCTAATTTTAATGTCAAATTATAGTTTTGACCCCAATTTCATGGTCAACTGAACATAGAAAATGAAAGTGCGAAGTTCAGGTTAAAGTTTTTGGTCAAGGTAGTTTTTGATGAAGTTAAAGTCACAACTACTTGAAACTTAGTACACATGTTCCCTATGATATGATCTTTCTAATCTTAATTCCAAATTAAAGTTTTGACCCCAATTTCACGGTCCACTGAACATGGAAAATTATAGTGCGAGTGGGGCATCGGTGTACTATGGACACATTCTTGTTTTATATATTAAATAATTCTTGTTCATTGTTGTTGATTGACATCATTAGAAGACAATTTGTTTACACACAAAAAGCATTGATGTTTGGAAAAAGAGCATTATTATCTTTATATTGAGCAGGATTAGTGAAGTCATTTACTTTCTATGCTGATTTTTAACATGAAGTTTCACACAATTGTACTTTTTGAAATAATTTTGTATTAAGCTCTAAGGATGTATGTATACTTTTTGAAAATAATGTAAAATTTAATGTTTAGTGTACTGTTTTTGTTTAGTACATACTAGGATATATTTATTATGTACACATTATTGATGAACTGTTATTTGCTAAATGTCTAGATTTTGTACAGTTGATTCTGCACAAATACATGTACAATTGTATGAATTGAATTAATTTACTGCTATTATTTTCAGTTTTGATTTTTGTCCTCAAGTGCCCTTTGCCTACATGTACTCATATTGTTCATCTTCATGATAGGAAGTAGTTGCATTAATAATTGTTATACTGAAAAGCATAACATTTTACAATGTTGTTTAATATCTTCTGTCTGACCAAAGATTTTTTGACTTGCTTACATTTTCATTTAAAACATGTTTAACATGCATATATTTAAGAAATTCGCCCACCGTACACCTTTCTTAATTGTACTTAAAGTTATATTGAAACAACTCTGTTTTGCTATACATACATACATACATACATTTACATGTGTTTTATAACTTTAGAATGATTTAATTTTCATATACAATCAAAGTTATTTCTGTTATCATGGGAATGCCAACATATTTTGTGTTGGTTAGATAAATGGACCCTCATAATGTTATCTTTATGCTATCTAAAGGTTTGATTTTATCAGTGTCATAGCCGATCTAAAATAGAAGGTATAGCTCCATTCAGTCATATCAGTGCACACCCCTAGCCAGCCTGCCCATATAGTTCTTCCCTATGCATTTTTGTTTCTGAAAAAAAATAATACATTTGAATTTCAAACCCCCAACATTTTTACTAGTAAAAACTTTTTGAATGTTAAAGTTGTGTAAGTCATGTAAAGTGTGATGCTGTTAAAATTGCTTTTGTATCTATTGTTTACTTCATTAATTAATCAAATATATTTTACCTTATACTTGTATTAGATATTTTTTATTTAGATTAACTATTTTGGTTTGGGTAATATGATATTTCAGTATTATTTATATATATAACATCTATTTTCTCTTTATGATATATTCCATGACAAAATACTCAATTTATCAACAAGATCATGAAATTGTGAAATTGACTGCAATGTAATAAATTTGAAAATAAAATTGTCTAGATGTGTTCATGGCTTTGTTCCAGGTTAAATGAATTGGAATATGTATTTGGTGCATTTTATTTTTAAAATAAAAAAATGCATAACATGCCATGGTCCATGTTTAATTTTGCCATAGGTAAGTCTTATATTTTCTTTATTTTCCAACTTGATACCCTTCACTTAGCTGCTCCCTTTTGTGGGTGTGGGGTTGTTTTACTAAAATTTGGCCTACCTGTAGTAAGATCTGTTACCTTACTCAGGATTTCAAAATTTACTTATGTTTGATGAAAAATGTAATCAAAAAGAAAAATATAGATATATGAAGATGTGGTATGAGTGCCAATGAGACAACTCTCCATCCAAGTCACAATTTGTAAAAGTAAACCATTATAGGTCTTCAACATGGAACCTTGGATCACACCGAACAGCCAGCTTTAAAATGTTGATGTTTTGTTAATCTGAAATATCCTGGATTTCTACCAAACTTGGACAGAAGCTTGTTTATGTTCATAAAATAGTATCCAGGAGTAAATTTTGTAAAAATAAAATTCCATTTTTTTCCGTATTTTACTTATAAATGGACTTAGTTTTTCTGACAGGAACCATAACATTCACTCTGTGGTTAAAGTTTTTAAAACATTTTTAAGATTGTTAAACTAGCCTGGATTTTTACCAAACTTGAACAGAAGCTTCTGACAATCAAAAGATAGTATCGAGAGGAATAATTTTATTGATTTTTTTCATCATTTTTGTTGAGTGTGTGATTAACAGCAAAAGTAGGCGAGACACTGGGTTCCGCGGAACCCTTACAAATTTTTAAATGTGAACTGTGCACATGGTTTTCTGAAAGAAACAGGTGAAACATATACAAAAAAATTAGAGGTGCACAACGGTCATTTCACTACATGAGTGTAATAAATGGTCAATTCACTACATGAGTGTAATAAATTTTCAATAAATAAGGAGATACAAGGAATTACAAATACAAATTTTAATGTTTTAGCAAAATCCATGCTTTAGTAGGGAAAACACTCCCTCCCCCAAATATACTGATCAAAAACCAAAATAGGAAGTCCATAATAGCTTTGTGTGGTTAAATGGTTGCGAGAACGTTGTAATAAGGGATTTAGAAGGAGTTGAGGAAACAAAAAAAGGTAACCTGGGCCTTCAAATAAAGCCTTCTGGAAAAAAAAAGCGAAATAGATGGAAGATAATAGTATTATATGACTAAATTGTGAAAAAGATTCAATGGTTTGTAATGATTGATATAGGAAGAGTTCTGAACAAAATAAGGCACCTAAATAAAGTAGTGGTCAAATCCCGTAAGTGAACAGGCACTTGTCTCAGAATTTTTTTTCCTATATACCTTAATTTTTCTGAGACAGGTACCTGTGCGTAAGTGCTCAAAAGCATTCCATGGCTTAGATTGCCAGTTGATAAAATAATGGGATAAAAGTATTTAAAAGTTGTGGATACAACATATGTACTTTTCATATAAAGCAATGGTAAAATCCAACATGAGTGCACACCCTGAAATGTCTCGCCTTCTTTTCATTGATATAATGTTGATAGTTCTAAATCATGTAAATATAAAGCTTTACTACATCTATAAAAAAGAAGATGTGGTATGATTGCCAATGAGACAACTGTCCACAAAAGACCAAAATGACACAGAAATTAACAACTATAGGTCACCTTACGGCCTTCAACAATGAGCAAAGCCCATACATAGTCGGCTATAAAAGGCCCCGAAATGACAATGTAAAACAATTCAAACGAGAAAACTAACGGTCTTATTTATATAAAAAAAATGAATGAAAAACAAATATGTAGCACATAAACAAACGACAACCACTGAATTACAGGCTCCTGACCTGGGACAGGCACATACATACATAATGTGGAGGGGTTAAACATGTTATAGCGGGATCACAACCCTCCCCCTGACCTGGGACAGGGTTACAACAGTACAACATAAGAACGAACTATAAAAATCAGTTGAAAAAGGCTTAACTCATCAGATGGACAAAAATACAAGTGAACGTGGCCAGGTACTTGTACATCACAACAACAAAAAGACACTAGGAACAGATCTGAGAGTACTCGCAGTTTTCTGACAGCTAGTTCAAAGCCACTAACAACTAATAAAAAATCATGCATCTAAGACTAAATCTACCACATTAACTTACCATGATCAAAGAAAATGAGGTCAAGGTCACATTAACCAAACGAGAAATACATGTACACCTTACAGTCATTCAATACACTAAATCTAGTTGACCTATTGCTTATAGTTTCTAAAAAAAAAGACTTAACCAAGAAAACTAAACATTGACCAATATACCATGAAAATGAGGTCAAGGTCAGATGAACCATGACAGACAGGCACGTTCAGCTAACAATTCTGTCATACAACAAATTTAGTTGACCTATTGCTTATAGTTTAAGAAAAACACCAAAAACTTAACACTGAGCAATGAACTGTGAAAATGAGGTCAAGGTCACAAAAAACCTGTGAGACTGACATATACATCATTATATATTTCCATACACCAAATATAGTTGACCTATTGCATACAGTATAAGAAAAAAAAAAAAAAAAAAAAAAAAACTCAACTATAACCACAGAACCATGAAAAGGAGGTCAAGGTCAGATGACACTTGCTGGTTGGACATGTACACCTTACAATCCTTCCATACACCAAATATACTAGACCTATGCTTATAGTAGCTGAGATATGGACTTGACCACCAAGACTTTACCTTGTTCCCTGATCCATGACATGAGGTCGAGGTATAGTGAAAACTGCCTAACGGGCATGAGGACCTTGCAAAGTACGCACATACCAAACATGTTATCCCATTACTCATAATAAGAGAAAAATTAACATTACAAAAAATATTAACTTTTTTCAAGTAGTCACTGAACCATGAAAATGAGGTCAAGGATAATGGACATGTGACTGACGGAAACTTCGTAACATAAGACATCTATTATATACAAAGTATGGAGCATCCAGGTCTTCCACCTTCTAAAATATAAAGCTTTTAAGAAGTGAGTTAAAGCCGGATCACTAAAAACGATTCTGACCAAAACACGAAATAGGATAGGTACAATGGCATTGTATATATAGCGACGATTTTGAGCAAGTTTTCTTACTCTTTATTGAGTGGTTTAAGGGGATAATTAGCGGTAACAAATGTGTAGTTTAATGTGCAGACATAACAAAGTAATTTTTACAACCTTTGAAAACCAATTTTTGAGGCATTTTTCAGTACAACCTGCAAAATTGGCAAATAATATATTATTTTGCAGAAAGAATATATATAGAAATTTATTCTCTTGAAAACCATCTAATTGGCTACGTAAAACAAGCTTAAAATTTTATCTAAACCTTTTCTTAATAACTCCCAAAAAAATTGAAAATGGTAACAGGAGAGACAAAATATTGTACCACCTATCAAAACATGTTTCAAGATATTCTTGTATGACATTATTAAGATTACATCTTTTAATATGTTGTTCTTTAAGTACTGTTTGTTTTGATTTGCTTATGTAGAGGGTTGTTTGAATAAGTAACTTTTAATAAATTTTCAATTTCAAAATTCGACATTTTTTGAAAATGACCCATAATCAAACAAGTGAGTCTATAGCACAATTAATACCGATTGGAATACATGCAGTTTGCTGAAATATAAATCCTCCATCGGACTCAACAAATGTGTTGTCTTTCAGAAAGTCAATCATCTTTATGATATCATTTTCGGTGAATTTGTTGTATATGCCGGTTTAAAGCATGTGATGAAGGAATATCTCGATAGTTAGGGAAATGTCTACTAAAGAAATAAAAATGATATTTACATTATGAGGAAAGAAAATCACTTTATAATGGTTGACATGGTATTACAACCTCCTTTCCAATATTTGTTGAAAAATCCTCACCAGTTTTCAACATGGACGGCTCTTCTGAAAATAAGATATCTTATAAAACTTTATAATATAGCGTTGTTAACTGGCTGTTTCTTATGGCACTGGTTGCAAATACGTCTACCGACCTATTAGATTATAATATACTGGTCACACTGCTATAGACTATCCACCTTGGTAATATCGAAATAGACAAAACATATCATTACTTAAAAGAAACATTCATTCAAACAATCCAATCCAATACAGCTCCAAATTACAATAAATAGTCAAATGGTAAAATCCAAACAAATTAAAATGTACAAATGCTGATGTCCCGAACTTTGAAGATACCAACTGAGTAGCCTCAGACTATAAATTGGACAACTTCAGATACAACGAAAATCAAAAATCTTGTTAAACAGAAAATGTATTTATTATTAACATAGAAAAAGATATTGAGAAGGAAAACAGTTTTTTTTGGATATCAAAGACTTTTCCCGTTGGTAAATCGATATCTCTACGAACATAATCAGCTCGCCGCGTGGACGCTCTTTTACATTGCGATGACCGTGAGGGTATTCCGATGAATTGTTGCCACAGAGATGTGACTTTCGTTTTTGGCTAGTAACCGATCGTATAAATACGCGAACTTTTCTTAGTGCAAAATAACAATCCGTATCGCTTGTTATAAATTCATTTCTTCAATGAGTACTAAAAAAAAATGTTTAGAACACAAATAAATAAGATGTAAATGTCTTTTGACGTTAGAAATGTGTATATATCTTTTCTATATTCATACATTTAGATCGTTCAGTTGGAGGACTGGAAAGCAGTTATTTATGAGGGGAAATTTTAAAGATTTATAGATATAAGAAGATGGTGCATGAGTTCGAATGAGACAACTTTCCATCAAAGTAATAATTTGTTTAAAGTAAACCATTATAGATCAAAGTAGGTCCTTAAACACGGAGCCGTGGCTCACAGCGAACACCACGCTATATAGGAACAAGAACATTGCTAGTGTTAAACCATTCAAACAGGAAAACCAACTAATTTGTAAAAAAAAAAGGAGATTCAAAAGTACAGGTCAGATTTTGTCGAATCAATCTGAACGAGGACAGTATGATTCATCTTTGTCAAAAGTTAGTTTCATTGTTATCCAATGAAACTTTTCCATGCGTGCGTTGCAAGCATATCGGATATATATTATTTCGGTGCGTTCATTATGAAATTTGCTAAATGTTATATATACAAGTTAAGACAAGACAATATTTTATTTGAGTCTCACCTCTTATAAAACATTTACATAATATTACAATTTCCAATATAAAACAAGAGCCACTCTAAAAAGAGTTATGAGAGACTATAAAAATGGTTCGGTTAGGACATTTTTTATTTCTTTGTTTCAGGACTGCCCTCAATGCAGTTACAACATCTAAACTGTCACAACCTTTGGAAATTTAGAGTTGTGCCAGTTCACATCGAAAATAACTATTTTCATTTGGCATATCTTTGTTATCTTTGCGCCGTGTTGGAAATTTTTAAATTCTATCAGCGTCTGTGGTGTTCGATTAAATTGTATAAATTCAAGATTTAGAAAAAGTTTCTCAGTTTGAATATATTAATGGATTGAACCTGGTTTTATAGCGCTTAACCTCTCACGTGTATGACAGTCTCATCAAATTCTGTCATATTTACAACGATGCGTGAACAAAACAGACATAATAGGTAAAATTGTCAAAATATGGGTACAACAGTCTAATATTAATACTAATCGGTACTAATTTTGATATAAGAAAAACACTGCTATGAAATTTTAAAAGTATCGCATTGATATTTTAAAAGTATCGCATTGTTTATTTATGTATATAAGAAAAACACAGCACTTCAAATTTTACACGGACATAAACTTTAGCTTCTAACTAACTTCTCAATGTATATTTAGACTCAATTGCTGTCTATATGTGAACAATAAGTTTTAAAGTTAGTATTTTCTTAATTTTTCGTTGCCGAAAACAACATTTTCCGCATGGAATGTCTGCATATTTACAATTGATATTAGACAATATCGCTTTGTGATATAAGAAAAGTTTTTATCGATACGCTTCTTCCATAGACTGCTAAACTACTGACTTAAGACAGGAACATAATGAGAATGTGGCTGGGTTAAACATGTTTGAGAGTGTCTTATAAAGTCAGGAACCTCTGGCCTTTATTATAATTCTATTTTCTTTTTAAATTTGGTTCATGGGTATGTTTTGGAGTTTGGTGAGACGTCCATTTTCGCTGAAAACAGAATATATATAATTGTTTTAGGGGCTAGCTAAAGCAAGTCCGCCTCTAGTAGTGGAATTTACTTGCTGTGTTGAAGACCCATTGGTGGTATTAGGCTATTATTTGCTTATAATCTTGGTCGTGTTGTTGTCTTTTTGACACATTCAACGTTCTATTCTGTAGTTCATTTACTACTTTGTTTTTATATTTTATAAAGGATTTATATTTTTCGTGGCAAACTGAACCTTTAAGGGAGCTACCATTTGATTTTTATGGGGGGGCTAGGATGAAAAATTTTGTCCTGCATTTTTTTTTAGTTGTAATCTCTGTCCTGCCTTTTTATTTTTCACTCTATTCGGTCCTGCCTTTTTTTTTTTTAGTTTATCCTGACTTTTTTTACCTAGATTGTCATCCTGACTTTTTTTTTTTGCAAGTGTCTCATCCTGCCTTTTTTTTTACTAAAAAATTCCTGTCCTGCCTATTTTTTTCAAATTTCATCCTAGCCCCCCCCCCATAAAAATCAAATGGTAGCTCCCTAAACAAGAACTTCATGTTATATCAATTTCAAATTATTCACAAATTACACCATACACTGGCGAAAAAGTCGAAGGAGGGGCTCTTACTATTCGATGATAATACCACTTTAAATTGTGTATACCGTAAAAAAGAGATCCCTACAAATGTTCAACTATCTTGAAAGCATCCATTAAGCAATACTTCAGAAAATAAAAGAGGTTACTAAATTCAATGAGCAATACGTACAATATGCAAAGTTTTACCAAAATCTGTGGCAAAGACCATTTACTGTATAGGTTCTACCTTGATCTAACATGATTTGCCCAAATCTTGATGAGATGAAAAGGTACAATTTGTATCTGCTGACAATAAAGTGTCTTGATAACTATACATTGCTGTATGTATTGATTAACAATACAAATACAAAAAATAGTACTATAGTTATGCATAGAGTACAAAGTAAAACTTTGTTCCCATGCTGTAAATATATAATCGTAAAAGACTGTTTACCAATATTTTGCCAATATATACATTTGCAGTTTTAATAATTTATTTTTGTCTCAGTACATTGTAAGACCCTGCTTCCTGAGTCATTGTCCAGACTTTCAATCAAATAACAAATTTCGATGTAAAGTTTTATGATGATTGATAGGAACTTCTTAAACATGTTAAAATAGACAACATTTTCTATAAAATTAGATTGCTGTATAATGCAGCCAGGTACAGAGGCGGAATTAGGGACCGGTCAAAATTTATCGTCACATAGGACCGGTGCAAAAAATAAAAACATTTAATAAAAGTTACAACCCTATGGCTTTCTGACTGAAAAAAAAATGATGTCCTATGCCAACTTAGTAATAAAAAAGTTGGTGTTCTATCCTACTTTTCCAATGTATTGTAAATAAAAGTATATTTTTAAAATAGAGGCATTTAACATATGTTGTCTTTATAATATGATCAAAAGCAACAGTTTTATATAAAAAAAGAAGATTTGGTATGATTGCCAATGAGACAACTATCCACAAAAGACCAAAATGACACAAACATAAACAACTATAGGTCACCGTACGGCCTTCAACAATGAGCAAAGCCCATACCGCATAGTCATGTTTTATTTTGTTGATTCACATACAATTACAGGCATGGCATTATCATAAATTATACTATGAATAAAGCATTGACAAAAACAAAGACATTGCATAATGCAATCAAACCACAAATAGGTGTTTGTTAAACTGAAAAATTACTGAAGCTGCATGTATCTTATATAAAATTTTATCAATACCTTTAAATATTAATTATAAAAACAAGCTCCAGGAGAAACATGAAACTGAATAGCATTTGGTTTAACTCTCTATATATATTTTAACCTGAAGACCCATAGGTTGCCTTGTAATGTGATTTTTTTATTAGGAATGGTAATAATTGCTTTAACATTTTCCCATTTACAGAAAATGTACCTGATGTGACCCCCCGAATGATTTTTGCTACTTTGTTGGTTGATGTAATGTACATGATGTACATGATGTATGTTTGTTGCACTTCACCATATAAGTGAAATTAAATTTTACAGCAAAACAACAAAAAACTAAATGACATTGGATTCAGTAAGCTTGATATATATCTAAGATAGCTGCATAGTTTGATGAAAATCCAAGTTGATTTGAAAAAGTTATAAAAAAAATTAAAGTGTACTATCTCTATTTTGTCCGAATTGCAAATCCTAGCCAAGATTACTTTAATTCTTAAATTTTACAGCAATACAAAAAAAACCTAAATGAAATATGATTCAGTAAGCTTGATATATATCTAAGATAGCTGCATAGTTTGATGAAAATCCAAGTTGATTTGAAAAAGTTATTTAAAAAATTAAAGTGTACTATCTCTAATTTGTCCGAATTGCAAATCCTAGCTTTTTTTACTAAGATTATTTTATTTCTTAGATTTTACAGCAATACAACAAAAAACTAAATGAAATGAGATTCAGTAAGCTTGATATATATCTAAGATAGCTGCATAGTTTGATGAAAATCCAAGTTGATTTGAAAAAGTTATTTAAAAAATTAAAGTGTACTATCTCTAATTTGTCCGAATTGCAAATCCTAGCTTTTTTTACTAAGATTACTTTTAATAATTCTTAAATTTTACAGCAATACAAAAAAAACCTAAATGAAATGGTTTTTAGTAAGCTTGATATATATCTAAGATAGCTACATAGTTTGATGAAAATCCAAGTTGATTTGAAAAAGTTATAAAAAAAATTAAAGATGCCTATCTGAATTTTTATATAATAATTTTTATTTTTACATATTGTATATTATACCCGGTTATTTCAAGATTTGTTAAAAATGTTAATAAAATTTTTTTCAAAGTAATCGTTTGAAAAAAACCTTGTGTCCTATGGATATTATCTGTGAAAAAAGTGATGTCCCAACAAAAGTTATTCCGGAAAAAAGTATCCGTCCTACTGCACTTTGCACCGGTCCTATGTGTCAATAAATTTTGACCGGTCCCTTAGTTGATGCAGGGTTATTTAATTTATTTTTCGACTTTTTTGTGTGTAAATTTCATTCCTGTAGATCTATCAAGTCTTTTAATCACTGGAATATTTTTATAATATATATATTATATAATATATATATATATATAAGATCATCTAACGTCTAGTAATTTTATTTTATTTTTCAACTTTCTAAAGATCTGGGTTGTTTCCCTTTGAATACAAACAAACGGACAGGAAGAAAAATGTCAACAAAACAGAAACGAGTTGGAATCTTGACCGAGTTTAATTATGAAGATTTAGAGGTAAACTTGACATAATTGTTGACATGTATTTTCATTTAAATTGAAACGTACAAGCATTTAGACTCAATTAAACTGACTTAGTCGGCTTACTTCACACATTTTGCCTACAGAGTTCAAGATTTGGGTCGTTCGTATGTCAGACATGTCACATTAGTTATTTTTCCCCCTATTATTCATTTACCGTTTTGTCAGTCTCCCAATGCAAGCACTACCTGAGTTCCCTCTTTCATAATTTTTGTGTGCTTCATATTAGTTCATTAAAAATGTGGTCATTTTACCTTAATTTCCTAATTTGTTCATGCAGTCCAATTATTTAATTTTAATCATGCAAAAGAAAGATTTCTTTGCACCATGAAGCCATTTAAGTGCCAAGCCAATTGCAGTTTAACCATTATTTTTTAGAAATTTATGATTTATAAAGTAAAAATTTCAAATCTTTCAAATTTTAAAATGTAAAAAAAAAATTTCAGTTGCAATAATGCAAGCTGTTAATGCAGCATAAAAAGCATAAATATTGTAACACAAATTATCTACAGGCAGAGCAAAAACATTCTGTTCCACTCCAGGATTGAACAAGACTCTTAAAATGTGAGAAGCTGTTTTAAAACAGTCCTGAAATGGTCTGGTAAACTATTCCATAAAGAAGCAGCAGCAAAACTTAAAGATTTTTTCCCATATGAGGTAGTTCTTACCTGTGGTATTTCCAAAATATTACTGTATCTAAAAGAATATTTGGCATGTTTAGTGTGTTTAATTTGGAGTAAATTTTGTAAACATACAGGAGCCAAATTATTTAAAATTTTATAAGTCTCAAGTGCCATTGTCCTGATGCGTCTTCTTCTTCTTTATATACAGAAAAACATCAACTGGTTGATGATTACTTTCCGGCGCATGCCTGGTTTAACAATATTGTTAATGATTAAAAATATATATTTTTGGTTTCTTAATAATTTTTCAATTTTTATGATACAAATTTATATGTAAGTAATATTTTTCAATTTTTATTTTTAATTTTTGGTATAAGATAAAAACAAGATACATATTATACATGTAGGTGTTTGTAAGTGTCAAGGAGCATCTCCCTAGTGAGTTTCTCCTTGAAGCACTCAGTAGTGGTGCTGCAGGCTATTGGTTCTGGTAATTTGTTCCAGTCTTTTATAGTTTGGCAGAAAAATGAAAATTTGTAACTGTCTTTGCTGCATCGAATTTGTCGGTATGTTTGTTCGTGGCTAGACCTGGTGTTTGATTGGCTTTTAATAAATATGTCAGTATGTGGTATGGCAATTTTGTTGTTTGTTATTCTATGGAACATATTTAATCTGCTTTTGAATACTTGTAGGGTTGGAACCTTTGCGTTCTCAAGAAGAGTTTCAGAGGATGATAAGTAGTCGTCATATACAAATCTTAATGCTCGATCTCTCTTGTATTTTTTCAAGTTTTTTAGAATTTTTCTCTGTACAAAAATGCCAAGCCAAAGGGCAAAAATTAAAATTACTCAAAATAAAAGTATGAAAAATTGTAAGTTTATTTAATCTGTTTAAAAATGATCCAATTCTCTTGAGAACATTCAGCTGTTGTGATGCCTTTCTACACTAGTTACTTATATGTGCATCAAATTTTAGTTGGTAATCAATATCAATTCCAAGTAACTTTACTGTTTCTTCACATGATAAAATATTTTGCTGAATTTGTATAGATGGATTTTTTGCAAAGGTTCTTTTCCCTACAGCAATAACTTGAAATTTATCAGGATTTGCCTGCATCTTATTTTCTTTAAACCAATCAATAAGCACTTGAGACTCAGATTCTAATATGGATATATGAGATGGTCATAATCCGGACTACTAAAAGACAGAGTATTGTTGTCCGCATAATTATATAATGTACTATGTTTAACAAAATAAAAAATATCATTTATGAAGATATTAAATAAAAGGGACCCCAATATAGAACCTTGGGGTACCCCTTTTTGGATGTCAGCCCAGCTACTCAGAACACCGTTTACTTTAATTTGCTGTTTTCTATCAGAAAGATATGATTTTAATAAAGATACTGAATGTGGAGAAACACCATATGCTAGTAATTTATCTAGTAAAATTTCATGAGGTAAGCAGTCAAAAGCTTTTGATAAATCCATAAGAACTGCAGCTATATATAAGTTTTTGTCTAAAGCTTTAGGCCAGTCTTCCAGTAATCTGAGCAACGTAGTCTGACATCCATGTCCTCTACGGAAAGCACATAGATATGGATTAAAAATGGAATCAAAGAAATCGTATAACTGTATTTCAAATATCTTTTCGTAAAATTTTGAAAAAATAGGTAACACACTGACTGGTCTGTAATTTGATTTCAGTAGTGGGTCGCTCTTTTTATGTAAGGGTGTAACTTGGGCTTCTTTAAGTTTGTCTGGAAATATGCCCGTGTCCACAGTCAAATTTATAAGACTGGTCAGCTGAGGTGCAACGACAGATTTAATTGCTTTAACTATTTTTGCTGGTATCCCATCTGCTCCAGTTGCTTTTTTGACATTAACTTTATTGATGATTTTTTCCACTTTTTCTGATGTCACCTTTTGAAATTTAAAATTTGCATCTGTTTTCAAGTGATTTTGTTCATGTATGGCATTTATGCTATGATTGTTTAATGGATCATATATAACATCATTTCCTATCTTCTCAGCAACAGTAGCAAAAAATTTATTAAAAATATCTGATACATCTTTTGAATTATTTATAATTTTGTTTTCTTCAGATAAATTAGTCTTTTGCCCTTGGGATTTGCATTTTTTTGAAAAGAAAGGTTTGACAGTATTCCAAAAATTAGCACTTTTTGATCCTCCAGAACAGCGTTCTAAAAAAATTATTTTCATAGATTTCTTTTTTTAACTTATTTACCAAATTTCTTTGCTGTCTGAATTTTTCCCAAGTATGATTATTTCTTTTTTTGGTGTACTGAGAAAATAGCATGTGTTTTCGGTATATGGCTTTTCTTAATTCTCCATTCATACATGGAATAGGACTTTTTCTGGGATACCTTGACTTCAAAGGTGCATGTTTGCCTAGTGTGTTAATAACGTTATTTTCATATGTCTGGTAGATCTCATTTACCTGTTCTGCAGTTGTTACTCCATCTACAATTTCAATTTTAATTTTAGCAATATCATTATTAAATTTATCAATATCAAAATTTTTATAGCTCCTGTATACAATTTTTTCATTTTGCTGTGCAGGCAACTGACCCTTTACAGTGGTAGAAATAAAATTATGGCAGTCACTAATACCAGTTGGAAAATTTAAGGTTTTAAAACAGGATGACTTTTTGTTCGTCAAAATGACCTCAACTAAAGATGGTCTACAATCTTTTTTAAAACAATTTAGTTGGGTCTTTCACTAATTAATCTAAATCAAAAATATCACAGATATCACTTAAAGGTTGATATTTGTCAGAAATTAACATGTCAAAATTTAAATCACCAAGTACAATATAATTATCATATTTTACAGTTATTTTATCCAAGTTCTTTGAAAAAGATTCTTAAAAATGTATTTCCCTTTATTGAAGGGGATTTGTACATTCCCATTATCAACCATTTCTTATCATTGATGTACACCTCATGTGATATATTTTCTATTGTCTCACATTCTAAGTTAATCTTTCTGCTGGACGGAATATCTGATGATATGATGGAAAGGATACCACCACCGCTGGCATTTCTGTCACGTCCATAAAGTTTATACCCTTCACTTTCAAATAGACTGTCATTAAACGAGACATCCAGTTTTGTTTCTGCAATGAATAGAAGGTCAACAATTTTATCAGTTAATATTTCTTTTATTTCATCAAATTTATACCTTATGCTATTGATGTTTAGGTATGCTGTAATAAAGTTTCTTGGGTGTAGTTTTCGCACATTTCTCAGATTAGAAAACACCGTGTTGATAAATTTTGTTTACAAAGTTGGTTTATATACAATAGTTCAAGAAAAATACAAAACTATTTTTGTAGAAATAAGCGTTTTTATTTCAAAGAAAATAATCAGAAAAAATTAATTGTGACTTTTTGTCCTGTGACTTTTTGTCCGTGACTTTTTGTCTGTGACTTTTTGTCCTGTGACTTTCTGTCCTACATTCTCTGATATTAGGGGACACAATTTTCATCTTTTCTTTCATTATAAATTATGTCCAGCCTTCAACAGGCAATGATATTCGTTTTGTAAATCCTCCTGATCCCATCGCCAAACCAGAAAATCAAATGGTCTATTCTTTTTCTTATTTTGTCCAATTGTTCTCTACATATTTGTTTCTATTCCTATGATGTTTTAGCACCCACTCATTCGATATTCGTTTTTTATGTCGTTTTATTTTGTCTAAACCCCAACCAGACCCTCAAACATACACTTGTTCTAACTTATTCGATAGTCTATGATTGCTTGTTTATTTTGATTTTTAGTTATGGTACCCCTACTACAGATTGAAAGAAGAGGGACATGAGACATTTACAATTGGACCAGAAAAGGGGAAGACCTACAACTCTAAACATGGCTACCCTTGTAAGGCAGAGCAGGGCATTGATGATGTCAAACATGAGGTAAATATTACTTAACATGGCCATCCTTGAAAGGCAGAGCAGGGCATTGATGATGTCAAACATGAGGTAAACATTACTTAACATGGCACCCTTGTAAGGCAGAGCAGGGCATTGATGATGTCAAACATGAGTTAAATATTACTTAACATGGCTACCCTTGTAAGGCAGAGCAGGGCATTGATGATGTCAAACATGAGGTAAACATTACTTAACATGGCTACCCTTGTAAGGCAGAGCAGGGCATTGATGATGTCAAACATGAGGTAAATATTACTTAACATGGCCATCCTTGAAAGGCAGAGCAGGGGATTGATGATGTCAAACATGAGGTAAATATTACTTAACATGGCTACCCTTGTAAGGCAGAGCAGGGCATTGATGATGTCAAACATGAGGTAAATATTACTTAACATGGCTACCCTTGTAAGGCAGAGCAGGGCATTGATGATGTCAAACATGAGGTAAATATTACCTAACATGGCTACCCTTGTAAGGCAGAGCAGGGCATTGATGATGTCAAACATGAGGTAAATATTACTTAACATGGCCACCCTTGTAAAGCAGAGCAGGGCATTACTTAACATGGCTACCCTTGTAAGGCAGAGCAGGGCATTGATGATGTCAAACATGAGGTAAACATTACTTAACATGGCTACTCTTGTAAGGCAGAGCAGGGCATTGATGATGTCAAACATGATGTAAATATTACTTAACATGGCTACCCTTGTAAGGCAGAGCAGGGCATTGATGATGTCAAACATGAGGTAAACATTACTTAACATGGCACCCTTGTAAGGCAGAGCAGGGCATTGATGATGTCAAACATGAGGTAAATATTACTTAACATGGCCACCCTTGTAAGGCAGAGCAGGGCATCGATGATGTCAAACATGATGTAAATATTACTTAACATGGCTACCCTTGTAAGGCAGAGCAGGGCATTGATGATGTCAAACATGAGGTAAATATTACTTAACATGGCCATCCTTGAAAGGCAGAGCAGGGCATTGATGATGTCAAACATGAGGTAAATATTACTTAATATGGCCACCCTTGTAAGGCAGAGCAGGGCATTGATGATGTCAAACATGAGGTAAATATTACTTAAAACATGCCACCCTTGTAAGGCAGAGCAGGGCATTGATGATGTCAAACATGAGGTAAATATTACTTAACATGGCCACCCTTGTAAGGCAGAGCAGGGCATTACTTAACATGGCCATCCTTGAAAGGCAGAGCAGGGCATTGATGATGTCAAACATAAGGTAAATATTACTAAACATGGCTACCCTTGTAAGGCAGAGCAGGGCATTGATGATGTCAAACATGAGGTAAACATTACGTAACATGGCTACCCTTGTAAGGCAGAGCAGGGCATTGATGATGTCAAACATGAGGTAAATATTACTTAACATGGCTACCCTTGAAAGGCAGAGCAGGGCATTGATGATGTCAAACATGAGGTAAATATTACTTAACATGCCACCCTTGTAAGGCAGAGCAGGGCATTGATGATGTCAAACATGATTTAAATATTACTTAACATGGCCACCCTTGTAAGGCAGAGCAGGGCATTACTTAACATGGCTACCCTTGTAAGGCAGAGCAGGGCATTGATGATGTCAAACATGAGGTAAACATTACTTAACATGGCTACCCTTGTAAGGCAGAGCAGGGCATTGATGATGTCAAACATGATGTAAATATTACTTAACATGGCTACCCTTGTAAGGCAGAGCAGGGCATTGATGATGTCAAACATGAGGTAAACATTACTTAACATGGCACCCTTGTAAGGCAGAGCAGGGCATTGATGATGTCAAACATGAGGTAAATATTACTTAACATGGCTACCCTTGTATGGCAGAGCAGGGCATTGATGATGTCAAACATGAGGTAAATATTACTTAACATGGCCATCCTTGAAAGGCAGAGCAGGGCATTGATGATGTCAAACATGAGGTAAATATTACTTAATATGGCCACCCTTGTAAGGCAGAGCAGGGCATTGATGATGTCAAACATGAGGTAAATATTACTTAACATGCCACCCTTGTAAGGCAGAGCAGGGCATTGATGATGTCAAACATGAGATAAATATTACTTAACATGGCCACCCTTGTAAGGCAGAGCAGGGCATTACTTAACATGGCCATCCTTGAAAGGCAGAGCAGGGCATTGATGATGTCAAACATGAGGTAAATATTACTAAACATGGCTACCCTTGTAAGGCAGAGCAGGGCATTGATGATGTCAAACATGAGGTAAACATTACGTAACATGGCTACCCTTGTAAGGCAGAGCAGGGCATTGATGATGTCAAACATGAGGTAAATATTACTTAACATGGCTACCCTTGAAAGGCAGAGCAGGGCATTGATGATGTCAAACATGAGGTAAATATTACTTAACATGCCCCCTTGTAAGGCAGAGCAGGGCATTGATGATGTCAAACATGAGGTAAATATTACTTAACATGGCCACCCTTGTAAGGCAGAGCAGGGCATTACTTAACATGGCTACCCTTGTAAGGCAGAGCAGGGCATTGATGATGTCAAACATGAGGTAAACATTACTTAACATGGCTACCCTTGTAAGGCAGAGCAGGGCATTGATGATGTCAAACATGATGTAAATATTACTTAACATAGCTACCCTTGTAAGGCAGAGCAGGGCATTGATGATGTCAAACATGAGGTAAACATTACTTAACATGGCACCCTTGTAAGGCAGAGCAGGGCATTGATGATGTCAAACATGAGGTAAATATTACTTAACATGGCTACCCTTGTAAGGCAGAGCAGGGCATTGATGATGTCAAACATGAGGTAAATATTACTTAACATGGCTACCCTTGTAAGGCAGAGCAGGGCATTGATGATTTCAAACATGAGGTAAATATTACTTAACATGGCCACCCTTGTAAGGCAGAGCAGGGCATTGATGATGTCAAACATGATGTAAATATTACTTAACATAGCTACCCTTGTAAGGCAGAGCAGGGCATTGATGATGTCAAACATGAGGTAAACATTACTTAACATGGCACCCTTGTAAGGCAGAGCAGGGCATTGATGATGTCAAACATGAGGTAAATATTACTTAACATGGCTACCCTTGTAAGGCAGAGCAGGGCATTGATGATGTCAAACATGAGGTAAATATTACTTAACATGGCTACCCTTGTAAGGCAGAGCAGGGCATTGATGATTTCAAACATGAGGTAAATATTACTTAACATGGCCACCCTTGTAAGGCAGAGCAGGGCATTGATGATGTCAAACATGATGTAAATATTACTTAACATGGCTACCCTTGTAAGGCAGAGCAGGGCATTGATGATGTCTATATCCTATTCTTAAACTTCTCCATATGATATTTCGATTCGACGAAGATGAACACAGTCATGTGCAGTTGTTTATTGTTCAAAATTATCGTAATGGTAAGGCACACATGCATTTGAACTGCGTAGTATACTAGTACATGATGTAGTTAGTGCGCACCTAAGCAATGCATTTAAAAGATTACAACAAAGCTAAAATAAGAGATTTTGCTGTGGCATGTGTTATTTTAATATCCAAAATTGAAGAGTAATAATTTCATTTGGGATTTAATTATGGCATCTTTTCAAAATTCACTTCATAAGTTATACAGTCTTAAACCGTTTAATGTAAACGGGATTGTTCGCAAATTTCTTTGCGGTTTAACTTAACTTTTACCATAACAGTTGATATTACAAACAAAATATATGAAATTAACGCAAATATTTAAAAAAAAAATGTATTTGATTTAACCTTAAAATAGTCGCGAAAGATACCAGAGGGACGGTCCAACTCATAAATAGAAAATAAACTGACAATTTTAATTTCAACGTTGGATGTTGGATGTGTACCGATTGATAATTTGGTCTTAGATGCATGATTTTTTTTAGTTGCTAGTGGCTTTGAACCAGCTGTCAGAAACTGCGAGTACTATCAGATGTGTACTTAGTGTCCTTTTGTTTTTGGGATATATAGAAGTACCCCGCCACGTCCACTCTGTGTAGTATTTGTATTTGTATCTATCTGATGAGTTAAGCCTTTTTCAACTGATTTATAGTTCGTTCTTATGTTGTACTGTTACACCACTGTCCCAGGTTAGGGGGAGGGTTAGGATCCCACTTACATGTTTAATCCAGCAAAATTCTGTATGTTTGTGCTTGTCCCTAGACAGGAGCCTGTAATTCAATGGGTCTTGGTTGTTTATGTGTTACATATTTGTTTTTCGTTAATTTTTTGTACATACATTCGGCCGTTAGTTTTCTCGTTTGAGTTGTTTTGCCTTGTCATTTCGATGCCCTTTATAGCTGTTTTTATGCGATACGGGCTTTGCTCATTGTTGAAGGCCGTACGGTGGCCTATAGTTGTTACTTTCTGTGTCATTTGGTCTCTTGTGCAGAGTTGTCCAATTAGCAATCATAACACATCGTCTTTTTTATAATGCTATGGCTTAAAAAATATAAAGACAAACAGACAAATAATAGTACACAAGACACAATATAGAAAACTAAAGTCTAAGCAACACGAAACCAAACAAAAACTGGGGGTGATCTCAGGTGCTCCGAAAGGGTAAGCAGATCCTGCTTCACATGTGGAACCCGTCGTGTTGCTCATGTTATTACAAACCCGGTAAATATTCTAATTCGTTAAGTCACATTCGTACAAAGTGGAACAGGATGGTTGTTTCGACATAAAGAATATATCCGATATCATTTATGAACCGGATATTCCATAACGTCAAACCATCTCCAGATGGCGTCCGTAATATTTACGAAGGAATGATTTCAACTTCACCATTTGGAACTCTCGGTTTAATAGCTTTCTTGTGAGCAGCAACCCTCTATCAAGGAAAACATGATAGGAAATGCATGCCCGGATTTGAAGATATATACTCCGAACTGCTGGTATGTTGCTACATAGAATGATAGATATTGAAAGTTCACAATTGGGAAGCTGAAATCTCTTTTGTCGTAAAAGTTTGTTTCCAACCGACCCGCCTTGCCAATTTCTAGATGTAAGTCAAGATATGAGGCAGACTGAACTGTATTTGTTGTATCCTTTATTTCTAGTTCGATGGGATAAATGCGTTCAACAAAGTCACCACATTTTGAAATATTTAATGAGAGAACATCATCTATATAGCGGAAAGTAAAGTTTAAGGATAATGTTAACTTCTTATCTTTTTTCCTAAGAAGTTCCTGTATGAATGAAGCCTCATAATGACAAAGGAACAAGTCGACAAGAAGAGGGCACAATTGGTTTCTATGGGAATGCCGATAGTTTGTTGAAAAACACGTCCACCAAACGTAACAAATATGTTGTCAATCAAGAAATCAAGCATAAACGTTCTGGCTTACATCGGACTTCTTTTAAACGGAATTTTACTGTGTGTATTACTATGTGTTTGGTATGGGGTGGGTTGAGATATCACCAAAAACGTTCAACCCCGACTCATTTTTGCGTCTGTTCAAAGTCAGGAACATTTGGCCTTTGTTAGTTCTGATTTTTTATTTTTTATTTTGTCTATTTATATGTTTTGGATTTAAGTGTGACGTACAAACATTTATCTTAGAGCTTAATGAATAACTGTCACTGTATATATTTCAGGACCTTGACGCACTCATTATTCCAGGAGGATTCGCTCCTGATTATTGGAGGAGGGACAAGCGTTTTCTCGATTTAGTGCGCAATGTTTATCAGTCGGGTAAGTGATGATTACGTCTATCTTAATGTATACTAACAATGTAGGTGGATGCTAACAATGTAGGTGGATGCTGAGATGCGATTCGGACGGAAGAGGGTTTTACAGGGTTGTTGCAATTTGGTTTATTTATATTTTAATTAATTTGTACCTAATTCATTAAGGGTAGTATACTATGTACGGCATTTTTGTCAAGCCTTCGACTTTTGTTGAAAAAGAAAAGCGAGACATAACGATCCTACATACCGTCGTCGGCGGTGTCCACAAATATTCAGTCTGCCTGTCTGCGGTTACAGATTTTGAAATTTTAATAACTTTCTTAAACTATCATAGATTTCTACTTAACAGGTTCAGAAGCTTGTTTATGATCATATGATAGTACTTAGAAATACATTTTGTAAAAATAAATCCTGTTTATCTGTATTTTACTTAAAAATGGACTTAGTTTTTCTGCCAGTTAATTTAACACTCACTCTGTGGTTAAAGTTTTAATTACTTTCTTAAACTATCCTGGAATTCTACCAAACTTGATCAAAAGCTTGTTTATGATCATATGATGGTATCCAGAAGTAAATTTTGTTCCGCGGAACCCTTACAAATTCATGTAAACACTTTTTTATCTTGAATTTCAACTCCGAAGCATTTTTGTTGCGTACATGTACAATTTTGAATTTCATTTTTGCGTTGCAAAAGAGAAGTTTTATTCTTTATACACGCTTTTGTGATGACAGCTAAACATATTGCGTTCATTTTTCTCCACTGTCAGTGTCACTAGTAAAGCGGACGACACGTATATCACGTAAATTTATTTCAATGCAAATGACAAAGCGAAATATTAAATTTCTATGTAACTAAAACGCAGGTTTGACAAATGGTCGATTAAAATTCATATATATATATATACTAAGCATTTTCATTTTGATTCAATAGAAACGTAATATTTTATTAAGTAATACTACTTATCTGCGGGATCAAATAAACAAAGTAATGGTTTTTATGGCAGGTTCACTTCTGAAGGATACAAGAATTTGCATGATTCCATGGTGTGTTTTTGACGAAAACACTTCATGCAATCGTGTAAAAACTTTTTGTTGTTGTTGTTGTTATACTAGTATTTAAAGGTTTTCTCTGGAATATGCGATAACTGTACATTTAATATATAAATATTTTATGAAACATGTTTGGCTACAGAATTGAAACATTTGTATCGCCCCAGCTGGACACTATAAGGCGTCAAAAAATAATCACAGATGCCATCAATATATACCAGACTAGTTTACCTACATGTAGAAATTTACACTGACCTTACACTGGTCAAGTTATACCGATGTAAATTAAACGGTATCGTTTCCGTATTAATTTCAAATGAAATAACACTTTACGTATAAATTAAAGTGACAGTAGTATACCGATGTTCAAATCGCGTGAGCCGATTAAAATGAGACACACCAAGGTGACGAACAGAATTTGTATTGACCCCAAAAGGTCGGATGCGTGAACCTAGTTATTTCTCGAGCTATGCATGCATCATTCGCCTTGTAAACGCTTTGTTTACGCTAAGTCAAAATATCACAATTTGTAAATCAGACACAATTGATGTATTTATATATTAGACGACTATAATTGTATTGAGGATCTAAGACAGCGCAAACATGTCGCTAGTAAGTTGCGTTACCTACACATCTTATCGTTCCACCAATTTGTAATGGTGAAGGAAAACTTATGTAGTGTGTACTCCTCATAACTCTGTTCGGGCAGTTTTTGTGTAAGGAACACACCTATGCTAACGAAATCAACTTTGAATGAAATTTTAAAACAACAAATATGAAGCAGATGTTTTACTTTCCATAATATCTTTAAATAATTACATTAGATGTATGTTTCATTATAATACGTTATTCTGATTGGCTAACTGCACATCACGTGCTATTCCTGAAACAATTGTATTAGACAATAACATTTATCGTTCATGATGACACGAGGTCCCCAATAGTGCACAGGTAAATTAAATGAAAACTTGATAAAAGTCGTGTTTCATGATTCTAGCTAAAAAAAAACACTTAATTATAAGTATTGAATGCTTCTTTTTGTAACTTTATAGGGTTGTAAAAGCGTTGACCGTGCGCACATTTTTGGTATGAAACGCTTCCGCGCTTCATACAAAATGTACTTCGGTCAACGCTTTTACACCCCAAATTCTTAATTGCAACTTTACTAGGATAAATGACATGTACACTATCATTGAAATGAAGGTTATTTAGTGACAGGACATCACTACTGCATCTAAACGTGAAATCAAATAACTTGAAAGATTTTTTTTATGATTCTGTATT
>CM034360.1:110141911-110172897 GCA_019925275.1 Mytilus edulis
AAGCATCAACATATGATAATAAAACTTTTTTATATTAACATCTACCAATAGTTTTTATAAGTTAAATTTATTCAGATTGGTCCACTTCATCGAAAGTATGAAATGAAGTTGAATTATGGAACTGTGATTTTTTTTTCATGATAATAGCCCAAAAATAGGTAAAAATTTATGAAAAATGGGAATAAACAAGGCCATAGCAAAAAAAGAAGTGCACCCCAATATATTTTTTTCTTCACCAATTATTATTTTACAGTAATATAAACCCAAAAATCAGGTTAAGATAACAAAGTTTAATTCTAGAGATTTTTGGCTCCTCAGAGGTGTACATCCTTGAACACAATCAATCAAAAATAAAAACCATCAATATAAGTTTACATCAGTAAATCTTTCAATTTGCTAGATGGACATCATTCAATAGTCTTTAAGATTAAAAACAGCTGAAATTCCTCTTGTATTTCAAAAACCATTTGTCCTAGTAGCAAATTATTATCTAGATTCAAGAGGAAATTCAAAAATAAAACTTAGGCCATTGAACTGTTGCATGAAGAACTTAATTACTTTTCAATTTCCTATTTTTAGAGACAATTTAGACAAAAAAAAGTCATATATTATAACAATACTGAAGCCATACAGCTTAAACAATATACATTTTTACATTAAATTTTTAATGCATCAGTGTTATATTATTAACAATTATTGTATAAAATATGCATTTGGGGAGAATGACAATAAATTCATATAATAAATAAGGAATACAAGTACATGATTTTTTTTCGATATTGAACACACATTTATCCAAATTGTTTAAAGTTCTTTCACAATGTGAACTCAAAATAAGTTTTAAGAATTGATGGTTTTTGCCAATAATATAATCAAGTTTCAATAAACACATCATAGCTTTTAAAAAAAAATAAAAAAACAAAACTGTAATTTTCATTTTTCATGATCTTGTATATAAAGATACATGTATATACCAGTTCTGCTTAAATTTTAGCCTCATCATCCATAACTCAAAGCATTGTAAAAAAAATATAAAGTCTTTAATAAATCATCAATTTATTCTTAGTGCAATATAAGACAATTTCAGAAAGTATGACTACGTCTACAACTATGACCTTCATGTTGTAGATGAACTTTCCTGTGTTGGCAGAATTGCCACCATTGCTTGTAATACCTTCTGGTATGTAGCATTTAATCAAAAATGTATTATGGAAATTCAAAAACTCTTTCAAAGAACAATTTAGAAAAAGATATATATATATATTACAAATTAAGCAATATTAAGAATATCAAATAAGTATAGCATGTCTAAATGTACACACAAAGAGATCATTGAGGGGAGACAATTTGATTTTTTTTCTAAAATTGTCTCCCTTTGGTCCAAATAATCATTTAGTAGATAACTATTGATTATCAAAGCACACAAACAAAACAATAATATAATATCAGATTATTACATGGCATTTTTCATATCGTATGTATTATCAGCCCTAGGTTCAATATCAGCCCAAGAGCCGCATGGCTCGAGGGCTTATATTGACAGAGGGCTGATAATACATGCGATATGAAAAATGACATGTTATGATCTTTTTATCATATGCTTCAACAGTAGAGAAAAATAACAGATTCATATATTGATCCTTTTACGTGGTTCCCGAAGTTTAAAGAGTAAAAAAGTTCACGGCCGTCGGGCCAAAAATTTGATACATTCAATATGAAAATATTTCTATCATATGCCTCAACAGAGAGAGAAAATTTTTTTTTTAATATGGACGAATCGACAAAAAAATAATTCAACAATATACATAATGATCATTGTTTGGAAAAGTCAACTTTTTAAAGAAACTTTCTAAATTATGTTTCAGAAAAACTTAAAAAATGCATTTATTAAATAATTGTTTGGTTTTTTTGTTTTTTTTAATTTTTTTATTATTTTAAACAATATACTTTCCAGTATCCAAATAATTGTTTTGTACACTGCTTTGTAATGTTTTTCACTGAAAACGTAGCATTGAGGTGTATTTTCCGGAATTAGCCGAGTATTACCGGAATGCCATGTGATAACGTTACGGAAAGGCATGTGATAACAATCGAAGCATGTGATAAACTTTTCATATCAGCCCGCTAAGCACCAATTCGAAAAATATGGAATTTACGTCAATTTAATGCTATTATCATACGGTAAAATTAATATGTTATTTAGTCTAAGTATATGATAAAATAAGTTATTCCATAAAAAGAACCCACAATTAAATATAGAATACACATTCTACATTGCTTTTTCTTGGATACTTTATAAAAAAATTGATAGAAAAATAATAACCTGCAATTTGATTAAAAAATTGCACTCTCATTGGTCCATAATAGTTTCTTAACCCCAATAAAATGTAATAGTTCTCTAATGTACTAATAACATCAACTATCAGTATTAGTAAGTCCACATGTTTGTCTGTTTGTTTTCATGAATGTTTTCCAAGAATCCACTGCCTTCTCAATTTCATCTTGTTCTAAAATTTTAAAATGTTGTAATCCAATCAGAAGCTCTTGTCTGGAATTTCCTGCATAGCTATTGGACAGAAATGCTGGAAGTCCTCTGTATCCATCTCCCATTGTATAGAGGGGAGGACGAATCATTCCTAATGTCTGAAAAATAAATTCACAAGTGTTTATGTTTTATCCAATAAATTGTGCAATGGTTCCTTTTAATTAATCAGATAGTTTTACATAATTATAATAATAATGAAATGCAGTATGACTGACAATGAGACAATTATCCTACAAATGTTTCATACCTTTAAACCTCTTACTCACATTTTAAGCAGGAACTGCCCATCCTTTCCCCCATGGAGGCTCCCAAGTGGAAATTTCGTAAGAGCAATTTTGTCCACTATTTTAAAGAAAGCAATTAATTTAACAATGGCTATGAGCTTGTTAAAGCACGAAGAAACCAAAAAACCACATTAGAATATATGTGAAGGCCCCCTTGAAGGTTTTGTAGGTCTATAAGAACCATCTTTCACGTAAAACCCCCATGGGCATTTTAAAAAGTTGGCAGGTATGCAGACACCTGATTTCACCCTTGGCTTTGGTATCTAAAGTGTTCATTTTGCTTAATCTTTTTTTTTTTTTTTTTTTGACTCACTATATTAAAGCCTTTTTGTTGCTAAGAGAGTAAAAAGCAAACACGAATCAATCAACCAATATGACTCATGTTCTTATTTATAATTATCCTTATTATATAGTTTGATATCATCACCTTTCAAAACACTTGTGTTCTCATGAAAATAAAAACATTTAAATGTATTGAGTAGCCATCACCCTAACCAGTTCAACTTTCAACTGAAGTAATTTTTAAAATACAATAAAAAAAAAGTTCTATACATGTGTATGTTCTGTGTGAGCCAAGGCTAAGTGTTGAAGACTATACTTTGACCTATAATGGTTTACTTTTACAAATTGTGACTTGGATGGAGAGTGGTCTCATTGGTACTCATACCACATCTTTTTATATCTTTGAGACATAAGTAAAATAATTATACGTTTACATTTTTTACAAAAAAATATGCAAAAAATTAAAAATTAAACAAATTTCACTCAATGCTTACCTCATTTCCATAATCAGGGGCAGATAAGGTTTTCATTTCAATCTCACTAAAATCATTTACAGTTACTTCTTTTCCATAAAAATGCAAAACTAAGTTTTTGCTTTTGTTCACAAAAGACACAACTTGATCACTGTCTTGAAGTTTGTGTTTACAAAGGTCAAGGCCAATTTCCTCCTCTAGTTCCCTGTTTACTCCATCCAATGGATTTTCACCTGGATCCACCAATCCACCTGGAAACCCAATTAAACCATCAAATCTCATCTGCATCTGAAAATCAAATGAAAATAGATGTTAAATGTATTATTTTAAGAAAATGATATATATACCAAACTGTAAATTGAAAAAATTGAACAGCCTTTAATTTCAAGCATGAAAAAATCAAACTTTTTAGTACATTTTACTACTTAATAATGCACACTAATTGCTAGTTTTAGCAACTGGTTTTTACAGTTTGATCTTATGTTGTGTTGTTACACCAATTTTAACTCTTGTGGATAAATATCACATTAGCAATCATACCACATCTGTATGTTTTATACATGTTATATAGGTGTACTGATTTTATATAGGTGTACTGATTTTCATGTTCATGCTACAACAAATTATATAAAAACCAAATCTTTAACCTACATGAACCTCAAACATGTTAAACAAAAGCTTTTCCTAGACAAACAGACCATGCTGACTAGAAACATAATGCTGTTCAACTATTGCAGGTGGCCTGGGGGATAATACCTAGGGATAACAGTTAATTTTTTACTTAACGCTGAATTATGAATGGAATGCAGAACTGACAAGAGACATCAGTAATACAGTCGTGACAATTGAATGTGAGGGGCGTATATAATGTATACATTTGACAAATGATATCGGATATGTTCCCTACGTCGTAACTACAATCCCCTTCCCTTTCATGAATGTGACCTACCGAATTAGACTATTTACCGGATTTGTTATCACATAAGCAACACGACAGGTGCCACATGTGGAGCAGGATCATTCTGCTTACCCTTCCGGAGCACCTGAGATCACCCCTAGTTTTTTGGTGGGGTTCGTGTTGTTTATTCTTTAGTTTTCTATGTTGTGTCGTGTGTGCTGTTGTTTGTTTGTCTTTTTCATTTTTAGCCATGGCGTTGTCAGTTTGTTTTAGATTTATGAGTATGACAGTCCCTTTGGTATCTTTCGTCCCTCTTTTTTGACCATATCAAATGTAATATCATAAAAATTTACTTTGGTTTTTAATCATGTTCATGATGTTAATAGTTTCCAAAACAAGACATAAATGTATTCTTAAATATATTGCACTTACCATTATAGCTGCTCTAGATTTGTATAAATCCCACAATACAGTATCATTCCTAGCAAAAAGCATGGCATGAGAGGCATGTTTGAATGATGAATAGAGTTCTCCTTTTGAATCTTCATAAGAAATTATATCAAAGTCCTCCTTTATATCACCTACTCGTCCATAATGTTCATACTGGGCTAAATTGCCCCATCCTATATCTGTCATACTATCTATCAAAAAAGTAAAAAAAGAACAAGTAATTATAACAAGCCTTAAATTAATCAATTAGTCATTTCAGAATCTACTGCAAACTGGCCATTATTTTCAAAAGCCTCTACAAAAACATTGCAACACACTAGGGAATTCTTAAAACAACTGAAATTTATACTGTGAGGGACACTTTATTAATTTATATCATATTATTTGACAAGCTGATGATCATCTGCAATCTTCGGAGGTAAACTTGGTGCTTAACATGGTCAATAAAATGGCACCTAGACTAAAATACACACAAAATGCTGATACATATATACGGTGCAGTCTGGTATAACTGTGCACCAAAGACTTATGACTTCACTTTATTAAAATGATAAAACCAATGGTCGTATGATAATATTATGTGATGTAATTCATTCCCTAACTATTTCATAAAATTTTCTGTATGTACGGTTTCACCATTAAGGTTTTGTGTAATGTGTGTCCAAAATTGGGAAATCATTCATGATTCATGGAGACAATATGGCCGCTGAGCTGTCAACACCTTGAAAAACAGCTCCTCAGTTTTTGCAGATTATTGTTATTTATTGTGATTGCCATAAAAGAAGATTATGTTCAAAAGTTGTGGAATTTAATGAGGATTCTAAAGATATATATTTTTGTGGATAATTTTAAAGGAATAACCAGATATTGACTTTTAAAGATTTGTATACCTGAAATTTAATGTGGAGATATTGATTTGATTGTGAGCAGTTTTGACCATTTACTACAAAATGCCTTTAGGGAGTTCTTCACAAGGTGACAAAACTGGAGTTAAACCACAAGGTAAAAAATCTACAAATACAGTTCAGACATTGCTTTCAGCTAGAAAAGATTTGGATTCACAAAAGAATCCTAAACTCCCAAAAAGAACTCATTCAGAACTTTCAAGTGAGTCCGATAACAGTATGGAGTTAAGTGGTTTAACTAATTTACAAAAAGACCTTGATGAGATTAAATTGAACCTTAAGGGTGTAACAAAGAAAGATGATTTTGATATGTTTACAAAAGATCTAGTTAGAACACATGATTTGGAGATAATAGTTACTACAATTGTAAATAAACTTTTCCAAAGATTTGAGTCTACCATGGACAAGAAGATCAATTGTAGGGTAGCACAGGTAGAAAAAGAAATGCAAGAAAAAATTGAAGCTTTGTCTGTTGAAAATGAAGACCTTAGAAAACAAATTAATCAAGTAAGAGAAACAGTCATCAATGAAAAGAAAATTTTAAAAGACACTGTTAATTATACACAAGAAGCAATTGTAAGTGCAAATTACAACGAACAATACTCAAGGAAAAATAATATCAAAGTTATGAATTTTCCAAGACATGAAAAACAAGACTTGAGATCTGATTTCATTCAGAAAGTAAGGAGAGATCTCAATGTGCAGTTACAAGAGAGAGATGTAGTCGCTATCCATCGCTTGCCCTCCAATCAACCTGGGCCCAACCCTGTCATTGTTAGACTTTTCAATAGTGACGTTAAAAGGAGCATAATGAGAGTTAGAAAAGACTTGAAGGACAAGGTACGATTCTCTGATGACGTCACAAGGAGAAATATGCAACTGATTACCAAACTTAGAGACATGGAATGCTTTGAATCAGTGTGGTATTATAATTGTGGGGTGTTTGGAAGAACTGAAGATGGACTGCAACTGAAATATAGACTTTTTGATGACGTTCGAAGAAGACTGCAGGAAAGAAAATGAACACTTGACTTTATAAATTGATAATTTTTGAATAAGATATATATACTAACATAGAAATTTGAAAACAAACTATATATATATATATAAATACTACTAAATTATTGTTCAAACATTAGGTTGGCAAAATTAGTTGTAAAATATAAATTCTGCAATACTATAAATTTTGACATAAAAAGTATAGAATGATACTTTTGTGTTGCCATATTGAATCATTTACATATGTTTTTAATCTTTTTTCATTACAATTTCTTCAAATTTACTGTCTTCAATTTCTGCTAATTATCATGTTTGATATCTATATATCCTGTTACTGTCAGCAATGTTGTGCTGTTTTTGAAAAATATTTTATGTTGTATATTGATACAAAGTTATTACAAATATGAGTTCTTTAAAAATTCTATCTGTTAATTGTCAGGGACTCAGAGATAAAGTTAAAAGAAAAGATGTCTTTAATATGCTGAAGTTAAAAGCATGTAATATTTACTGTATCCAGGATACACATTTTACAAGTGATTTAGAAAATAGTATTAGATCTATGTGGGGATATGAAAGTTATTTTTCTTCTGTCAGTTCCAATTCTAGAGGAGTTGCCATATTATTCAACAATAATTTTGAGTTCAAAGTGTTAAAAGAAAAAAAAGATATAAATGGTAACTATTTGATTTTAGAAATTTTTGTAGAAAATCAAAAAATTACTTTAGTGTGCTTATATGGACCAAATATGGATAGTCCTGATTTTTTTGATAATATTATGGGCATTGTTGATGATTTTGAAAATGAAAGTTACATAATTTGTGGTGACTTCAATCTTGTACAGAACCCTTATATAGATTATTGTAACTACAAACATACTAATAATCCTAAGGCTAGAGATAGTATTTTAGGAATCATAGAAGAAAGAAGTTTAATAGATCCATTTAGGGAGCTTTATCCCAATGTCCAAAGGTATACTTGGAGAAAAAGAACTCCATTTAAACAGGCTAGATTGGACTTCTTTCTTCTTACAGATAATATGTTAAATAGTCTCAAAAACTGTGAAGTACATCCAAGTTATCGTTCAGATCATTCTATGGTATTACTTGAACTGGAATTTAATCCTTTTATTAGAGGAAAAGGTTTATGGAAGTTCAACAACTCCTTACTTTATGATATAGAATATATAAATACAGTTAAACAAAAGATTAGTGAATCAAAGCACAATATTGTGCACTAGTTTATGATTTTGACAATATTGATGAGATAGATAATGAAGATATTCAAATGAGAATTAATCACCAACTTTTTCTTGAAACTTTATTAATGGAAATCAGGGGGAAAAGTATTTCTTATTCCAGTTACAAAAAAAGGGAATCTGAAAAAAGGGAAACAACTTTACGAAATGAAATTATACAGTTAGAGGAGAATGTTGACGAACTTTCAATAACTAAACTTGAGAGCAAAAAAATTGAACTTGAGCAATTACGTATTAAAAAATTAAAGGGTAAAATAGTCAGATCACGTGTTCAATGGATAGAGGAAGGTGAAAAACCAACAAATTATTTTTGTGGACTGGAGTCAAAAAATTTTATGAGTAAAATTATACCAAAAATTGAAAGAGATAATGGGGAAATACTTACTGATCAGAACAAAATTTTAAGAGAAGTAAAACTTTTCTATGAAAATTTATATAAGAAGAGAGATAACTCAAGTTCAGTAGCTGATCTGAAAGAAGATCTTAAAAATGTAAATGTTCCAATACTTTCTAATGGTGAGAAGGAGAGCTTGGAGGGTAAAATCACAGTCAAAGAGGCTGGACAGGCATTAAAAAATATGAAAAATAATAAAACTCCTGGCTCTGATGGCTTTTCTACTGAATTTTTTAAATTTTTTTGGAAAGATCTCCATTTTTTTGTGGTTGAATCTTTAAATTATGGTTCAGAACAGGGAGAATTGTCAGTAACACAAAAGCAAGGAATTATTACTTGCCTGCCAAAAGGAAATAAACCACGTCATTTTTTGAAAAATTGGCGTCCTATTTCACTTTTAAACACTGTCTATAAAATTGGGTCAGCAGTAATTGCAAACAGATTTAAGACTGTCCTTGACAAACTTATTAATCTTGATCAGACTGGTTTTATCAGTGGGAGGTACATAGGAGAAAATATAAGGCTTTTATATGATATCATGCAATACACAGAAGATCACGAAATACCTGGACTCTTGTTGTTAATTGATTTCGAAAAGGCTTTTGATTCTATTTCTTGGGATTTTTTGCTAAATGTTTTAGAGTTCTTTAATTTTGGGGAATCAATTATCAACTGGATAAAAGCTTTTTATAATAATATCAAGTCTGCAGTTATACAAGGGGGTAACCTTTCTGAATTTTTTAACATAGGTCGAGGCTGCCGACAAGGTGATCCCCTTTCACCTTATCTTTTCATCCTTTGTGCTGAGATTCTTGCACTAAAGATAAGAGGAAATAAGGAAATAAGTGGTATTGAAGTAACTCAAGTTGAGCATAAGTTGTCACAGTTTGCCGATGACACTTCATTGATTTTAGATGGTAGTGAAAAATCTTTATATGAATCCTTATCTGAATTGGAATGGTTTGCAAAAATATCTGGTTTAAATATAAATTTTGAGAAAACACAAGTAATTTGGTTTGGAAGTAAAAAGTATAGCAAGGAAATTTTATGTCCCAAAGTTAACCTTTCATGGGGGGAGACAACTTTTAAACTACTTGGGATAAATTTTGATGTGGACTTGGACAATATTGTCAACATCAACTATAATGATAAAATTATACAGATTAAGAACATAATAAAACAATGGTCAAAAAGAAACCTTACAGTAATAGGTAGAATAACTGTGATAAAAACTCTTGTTTTACCTATTTTAAACCACCTTATTATGTCTTTGCCTAATCCTTCAAACAGTGTATTCCAAAAAATTAATGACATTTTTTATTCTTTTGTATGGAATTCTCCTATTCATAGAGTGAAGAAGGACATATTGATTAAAGAATATTTGGAGGGAGGATTAAAAATGATAGATCTTTATAGTTTTACCATGGCACTAAAATCATCATGGATAAGAAGGATTTTTCAGAGAGATAATAAGTGGCAAAGTATTTTGATGTCTGATATTGATAAAAATAAACTTTTTAATTGTGGTGTTCAGCATATATCAAACAAACTAGTTTATATATCAAAAACAGTTTTTGGAAAGATGTATTCAGAGCATGGGAAATGATTACTGATAAAGAAAGAAATATGGACTATGAATATTTTTTATCAAGTCCTATTTGGTTTAACAATATGATCAGAATTGGTAATAAACCTGTTTTTTATCAACATTGGTTTAATCATGGTTTACAATATGTTAATGATGTAATAGATGAACATGGATGTTTTATTTCATTAGAATTGTTACAGCAATGTTATGATATCAATGTAAATTTTCTGAATTACATGAGTGTTATTTCTGCTATTAAAAAAGCAGCAAACAATTACAAAAAAGGTTCATATAAGTTATGTTGTCCATTTATTCCAGCTTGCTTACAAGTCTTTTTTAAAAGTAGAAAAGGTACTAAAGATATGTACAAAATACTCATAAGTAACAAGGTGACTCCAACAGGACAACTGAAGTGGAGTGAAATATTAGGTGAAGATCTCATTTGGAAACATATATTCAAACTACCTTTTACAGTCACTGTCAATACAAAACTACAGTGGCTTCAGTACAGAATCAACCATAGAATTCTTGCCACAAATAAATTTTTATGTAAAATCAAACTTATCGATAACCCTCTATGTACTTTTTGTAAACTAGAAGATGAAACTGTTGAACATATTCTGTGGAATTGTGAGATTATCCAAAATTTTTTACAAGATGTAGATTATTGGTTCTTATCTGGTGGGGTAAGCCTGCCATTGAATAAGTTGAATTTTATTTTTGGAGATATATCAAAAGTTCGAAAAGGTGACCCATATAATTTGATTTTTCTTTACATGAAACAATATATATACAACAGTAGATGTTTTTCAAAAGATCTTTCAGTCAGTGCCATTAAAGAAAAGTTAAAATATATGTACAATTTAGAAAAAATAATGGCAGTCAAAAATAAGAGACAAAAACACTTTGATACCATGTGGAATGCATTTAAAGTATTATTTTTATAATTCAATTTGTCATTTGTTTTTACAATCTATATTTATTGTCAAAACTAACATAAAATATTATTGTATCTAATAGCACAATTTATTATGTACTGAAAATCTTACAGGATATTTTTTAACCTCTTCCTTTTTTTTCTTTTTTTTTTTTTTTTTATAAAATTCTTTAAAATTCTCAAGTGCCACACAGTGGTACATAAACATTTAACTCTAATTATATTTTCTTCTGTATTTTCTTGCTTCTTTTTTTTTCATATAAATAGAAAAATTAATTTACAACAATGTTTATTGTCATAAATAAATATATATTCAAATCTATCGCTAATATTACTGTATGTATGTTTGATGTGTTGTATTTGTTGTAAATCTTGAAAATAATAAAAATTAAAAAAAAAAAAAATTGGGAAATCCTTGTTGTGAGAGTTCTTTAAATGGCTGGTGATTTCGTGCATGCCTTTTAACATGTTTTAAAAAAGTTTATTTTGAAGAAAAGAAAGAAAGATGGATGGATTGATGGCTGTTTCACGTCCAGTGGCAAATTTATATGCATATTCAGGATGAGAACATGTTAATGTTATATGAATATTTAACCTGCTTTTTACTAGACCGACTCACTGAGTCAGATATTTTACATACGTGCTACCTCACAAGATAACAGTGCACAGGAAGACATGTCACCCTACCCTGACACCTTATTCTGACTCCTAGCCAACCAGTTTATGCTTTAATTCCTTAATGCGTGCTTGGCGGAGAAGCAACAAATACCAATTTTAAAGTCTTAATTTGACCCAGACGAGGTTCAAACTCACGACCTCCCGCACTCGAGGCGAACATGCGACGGACCAAAAGACCAACGATGCAGTAGAAAAAAAAGATTTTATAGTACAAAATATAATTGAATTTGAAACAAGCAGACTGCCATTGATGCAGAGCAAAATTTATTTCAATCTGATTCAAATTTGACTTAAATGAAACATATTTTATCTGATGATGTAATATTTTTTAAGTTGAAATTGTGTAAATTTGGTAAGTCATCGGAGGATCGTAGTTATAAAGTTCATCTTGAACTTATCAATTTTAAATTTTTTTGTCCCTTCAGAATACTAAAAAACATTACAAGAACAATTTTATTTCTGTTACATTGCCGATATGACAAAATCAGGTAATGCATGATATCATCACTAGATGCGCAGCGGGACAGCTACAGTGCAGGCGATTTGGTGTCACGATATCTCAGTAGCATGGGTTCGAATCCCGGCGAGGGAAGAACAAAAAATTTGCGAAAGCAAATTTACAGATCTAACATTGTTGGGTTGATGGTTAGACGAGTTGTATATACATAATGTACACAGCCATGTATCACCATCATTGCTGGTGATCCGATGGATAAATCTGTTGTAGAGTTGTCACTGACTCAGACGTACTTATAAATATAATTATTTTCTGTGACTGTATATTGCATTAATTTGTAGGATCCTTTACTACAGATAATCATGATAATTGAGCTGATCTGTAACGATAACATCTCGATGCCTTATATATCATGTACTGTAGTACGACGCTAGATTAAAACTGACAAGGAAAGGTAACACACGACCACCAAAAGTTTTTAGTGAAGCCCAGGTGGTCGTGTGGTCTAGCGGTACAGCTATAGTGCAGGCGATTTGGTGTCACGATATCTTAGTAGCATGGGTTCGAATCCCGGCAAGGGAAGAACAAAAAATTTGCAAAAGCAAATTTACATATCTAACATTGTTGGATTGATGTTTAGACGAGTTGTATATATAAACGAGTCTAGATTGAAAACTATGTTCAAACCTATGATTGCTTGGATAAAAACCGCAATTTTTATACGTGTGCATGTAAAACAAATTTCGTTGAAGAAGGGTCTAAAAACAGCATAAACAACATATAAATAATATCCAGTCCATGCATTGCTAATTGCTTACATGTATTTTAGACTCTAAATAAATTGAATATACGTTTTTGTATATTATAAATCATATATATATGAGAAATTTAGTCAAATTGATGACAGAAGCAACTATATTATCCTCCCTTTAGAACATAGAAAATTATGGCTGAACCAGTTTTATAAAGTATTAGGGCCGAACTGGTGGTATGGACGAAACGACCAGTCCTAAGTGGCGGAACCGGCAGTGACTTTTTTTAGGCCGAAACATCTGACTTGGTCATTTGTACCAGCCCATCACTGCTAATATGCTGATGAAGTAATTTCATTTTGTAGTTATGCGTATATTATTAATTTTAAATGCCATATTGATACACTTAACACAAATTATATGTACTTTGTATTTGTTGTGACTGTATCCGTGTCAATCAAAGGGATGAGTTTGAAAAGGGAGCGAAATGTAAAAATAAGCATTAATTTTAACCTATTATCTAATCTTTTTTTCATTCGCCTCTACCAGGCACACCACTAATGATGTAGAAGGGAAACAAGCTACTTACCAACAAAATCATATCTTAATACAAAATACTGAGGATTGAAATAAAAAAAAAAGATATTAAAATGACTGACTTACAGACCCCTAATAGGATTTTGTACTCCGAGGCTCTCTAGATTTCTGGGTTAATTTTAAGTCCATGAAAAATATCCGAAAATAAATTATTGAAATGCTTTCATATTGAAGTAATATTTGTTCAGACTGGCATATTGTCATCAGAAAATTATAATAAGGGAATTGCTAACAAAAATACTTTTTATTTGTGTCGTCTGTCAACATAGCAAACTATGATAACGTTGTAAGAGTTGATGACTCGAGATTTATCTCCCGCAACATATGTACATGTATGTACAATCTACCAACCCGGGCAAGGACAATCCCTAACCTTCCTTATAAGGAATATATGGACACCTGGAAGTCTGTTCTTGTGTCCGAAGAAGAAACACACTGGGGCTGCTCTATGAGAACAGACAACCCGAAAAGATTTCTGATTCAGATTGATCTCCAGATCAACTGAAGTCTAGTGCAACTGGCCTAGTGGACACTTGACCAACCGAACCCCCTCGAAGTACTCTTTTTTTCATGTTTGCCTGTTGTCTGGGTAGCACAAAAATAAAGCACAGCACCATTTCAAATAAATCACCATTATTTTTATAATACCGGTAATGCTTATAGAACTGTTGTGTTGTTGCAAATTTCACTGCAGACCTGCTACATGCAGATTTGCGCCCCGGACAAACGAAAAGTTTACAAAAAAATGGTTGCGGAAAGTTTGCATCAAATGTTTGCTGCAAACATACGGCAATGCTTGCTGCTAGTTTGCTACACATATTTGCCACAAGGCTTATTTTTCGATAAGTGTGCAGTGCTAGCTATACCGCAAAAATACCGGCTGTTCAACCGCAAAATAATTACAAATTTCCGTGAGATCTGCCGTGAATGAGGGTCATTCGTCCGTATTCTTATTGTTTTTTCTAATTTTTGTAGTATTTATTTTTTGTGCCCATTATTCTGTACTTTTTGTCCATTCAGGATGTTCTATTCTATAAACCACACACAGACCTCCACCTGTCTGTATTGTAGTTGGATTTAAGATCTACTTTCGAATTGTTTTATTATCTGAAAATTCAAGGAACCTAGGAAAAAATGTGAATTTATTTATTGAATTGAGTACGTGTCTTCATTACTTTTGTCCTATTTGGATTTACCAGCTGTTAATTTTTTGGTAAATACACATTTGATAGTCTAAATGTGCATCGGGTTCATTAAATTTCATACCACCGTCTGCTCGCTATTATTGTTTATTTGTATTCCTAAAAATTAAGAATCCTTAATTTAATTTGAAAGGACACAATTATTATCTCACATTTCACAAAGAAATATCATGTGTTCTAAATCTGGGAACAGTATACCTAGTATATATGTTACTGTATAAATATATAGGTTTGCTCCTGAAAAGAAAGAAAATTTTAAATTGGACTCACTACCTCTCACTAAATTGCATGTATCGATTTTAGGAAAGAATAATATAGAACTAATGTTCATTTGTTCGTTCCAATTTTGTACAGAAAAGTTCGACGAAGAAGCAATCAATTTGGAGGGGCCAAAATGAAATTCTCAAACAATTAACTAATGTGTATGATATAGTCACAGAAACTGATTTCGTTAGATGTCAGAACAATCGCTTCTCTAACAGAAAGAAATAGCATGAATCATTAGATTGAAACGATGCAAAACCAACTTACATAAATATATAGTCACAAAGAATACTCTTATTTATTTAAAGCAAGTTAAAAGTCATTTACAAATAGTAAATGATGTGAAATAATATATGACAAAGAGCCTAGTATAGGTAAACTAACATGCAACACATTTTTATTGAGGGGCCAGCTGAGGCCCGACTCCGGTTGCGGGATTTTCTCGCTGTATTAAAGACTTCTTGGTGGCATTCGGCTGTTGTCTGCTCTTTAGTCGGATTGTTATCTCTTTGACACATTCCCAATTTCCATTCTCTATTTTATGCAAAGCAACTGTAGTACTATCTGTTCCAATCTTATATCCTCTTGTTACTAATATACAGAGGCAATATAAATTTCCCGTCGTCTATCCCTTTCAACCAACCCTGCAGGACTTACTTATTTGAGTAGTTGTGGCTTAAAAGAACCTTTTTCATCTGAATTACCAAAGCGGTCTACAAGATTAAGCACTAGAGAGCCCAGAAGAAAACAGATAATACCGAAGTGCAATTGTAAAGCAAAATTATATCCGGGTGAAATTTGATCCAGAGGAAAAAATGTCACAGTAGTTGTTGTTATTTTTTTATCCGGAGGAAACTATTTCCCTGGGATATTTTATCCTTTGCAGTGAAATTCTATCTGGGTAGTTAACTTATTGAATAGTTATTAGAAAAAATTATCCTTTAAAAATACAATGAAATAATAATAGTGTATTTGAAATAAAGCGAAATTGTTAAAAAAAATATATTATAATGGGAAATAATTTCACAAATTATCCTTGAAAAAATTTTCTGAAATATTCAAGTCAATATCATCCTTTTAAAAAGAAAATTATCATGAAACATAGGGAAGAAAATCAGAAGTAATTTCAAAGATCGTAATTGTGAAAATAATATCATGATTAAATAAGGTTAGTGAAATTCATGTAAAAGTGAGTTGTTTTCAGATCTCAGTACAAATATAAATTTAAAAGTAAGGTAGAAATATAGTTGCATATTGCTACTGTTAACAGTAATAGAAGAATTGATTATGATGATATTTTTAACTATATAAATAGTTTTGTCTGGGGACAGAAATGTGGTTGTTGATTATATGGAAATAAGATAAATCATAACATAACAATATATTTGAACAATAGCATGTTTAACAGCTGGATAGTTTTTACCTGTGAAATGTTATCTGTCTTATTAAATCAAGTTGTAAGTCATTTTTTTATATAAATGAATATATAAAAAATAAGATTCAAAGAAAAATTTCGCTATAAAATAGATTCAGAAATATATTATATTAATGTCTTTAGAATATAAATTGCTCATAATTACCTCCCTTTGATAAATTATGCAAATTTAGTCTACCTTTGTGAAACATTTTATAATTATAGTCGGGTATATATTGATTGTGAGTAACTTACATAGTAGTTAATGGGACTCTATTTCACACGGTTCTGTGAAATATAGTACGGCAAATATATACCGGTACATAATATCCGCATAACACAGATAGATTTTCACTCCTGTGGAAAAAATCAACCTGTGAAATACCATGCCTGGAAAAAAATTACCGGGACAAATTATCCTCAGGATAAAATATCACAGAGGAAGAAATAAACCGTTACACAATTACACATCATACATGTACGTGAAAAAATAAATGGTCGACTAACAATATGCTTTATAATCATACAACCACACATGCAAGAAATCGTCAAATTAAGATTACAATTTCGGGGTGAATTTAACCTTGAACACTTAACTAACACTTGTCTATTGTTGAAATTAAAATTATTTTCATCGATTTTCAAGACGGTATTTTATAGATCTCTGATGAAAACTATGTGTGGCTTTATTACGTTTGGATGTTGGGTTGTTGTCAGTTTGACGTTATCCCATTTCTCCTTTTTTTCATTTCTTGGTGTTTGTCGGTTATTATGGTCTTCCTTATGCTTCCTCATTGATGTACTCTATGTCTCTTTTCTTTTTTGTGGGGGACTCTTTTTTGTGAGGGACTCTTTTTTCCCCAAAATCTCCTTGTATTCGCTTGGTTAAAGTAAGGTCATTTTAAAGAACTAAATGAAAAATAAAATTATATAAAAATATTTCTTTTTATTCAATATTAAATGGGACATGATAACAAATAATAAATAATATAATAATATCAATATCACAATAGTTTGCCCTAATACATATTTTACATATTGTAAAAATATCTGTAATTTGATCGAGAAATTAACATTACAGAGATAGATATAATAAACAGCTGCTTACATTAACCATCAATGGCCTTCGGTCTCTTGCAGATATTTGTTTCGTTAATAAGAAATGCCACATCGCCTATCTTATATGTTAAAAAAATTGACCCCTCTTTATAAATGCATGCTTAAAACGGATTTGAGAGGCAACATGTTTGTCTTAATGAAACCTTTTTAAAAATATTCTCATATTTTATTATATAATGAGATAAATAAAGTTCAATCGACCACCTAAGCATACCTTCGTGACTTGTAATGCCAGCATTACATTTTCATTACTCCTGAAAAGTAAAGAAATATATATAATATTTGAGGGTCTGAATTTGGTATTCCTTCTTTCAGCGTTTCTTAATCATCGTTCTGTTTTCTTCATTTCTTGGAATATTTTTCTTAATTCTTTATTTCTTTGGCCATTTATTCTTTATTTTTTATCTGTTATTTTTCTATATTTTTTATCTGTTATTTTTCTATATTTTTTATCTGTTATTTTTCTATATTTTTTATCTGTTATTTTTCTATATTTTTTATCTGTTATTTTTCTATATTTTTTATCTGTTATTTTTCTATATTTTGCTTATTAATTATTCTCTATTCTGGTCCGAGATCACAATTATTTGGTAGTGCATTTCTTCTAGAAGATAAATGAAAAGTAAAAAAATCCCACCTGCGCTTTCTCAATGAAATTTTCACAGTGTGTTGTACTACTTTTGGGACAAATTATATCAAAATTATAGAAAACTTCATCGGCTCTAACTCAAAATATGGACAATTTTATGTTAAGGGCGTCTTGGCATCTTTTGACAGCTTCCGAAGTGCTAATTTTCAACCTTTTGCAACTGGACCAAATCACTTCTTTCCTTTACAATTCTGAACCCAAATTGTTTTACAGTGTAATTTCACCCCCCTTTTTGCAATTTGAGGCATTAAACATGGAGAAATAAATAATAAAGGGATATACAAATCAATGGCAAGTAACCCAGTTTATTAATATCAGTCTGTTAAAGAGCTCTTAAGAGCTCATGTTCTTTGTTATTATGTATATATGAAACCCGACTTTAAATAAAGATTACTTCACTTTATAAAGATTACTTTACTTTACCAGTGTCAACACTAGGGGGACTATATTTGAACAACGAAAATCAAGGGACGACAATTGTGGTCTCGGACCTTCTGTAAACCCTATAACGACACTTGTATATGACATAGATCAAAACATTTTCAAGGTTATTAGTATAATGTGATCATGATCGAGACTAAAAATGCAAAAAAAATATATGAAAAAGGGAATGCAATTGCAGGTAAAAACAAACAAACAAGTTAGAGGAAATTAAAAATTAAAAAGACAAATTCTGTTTACGAATACTCAGTAAAAAAAATAACGGTGGATAACATTGAAAAAGTCAAAACGCAACCAGTTATAGCTGATTAATGCTGTTCTTAATCTGTATATGTTATTCCAGAGAACACTTGACTTCATCACAATACTTCAGTCGTTCAGTATCGACACTATGTTCACGTCGTACATACTCACTGGCACTTCGCACTGTGTTGTCTCGTAAATTACTATCAAGTAATAACTCTTCCACATATTCTATACATTGCTAGAAAAAATAGAAATATTAAACACATTTTTGGAAATGTCAATCTGCTGCATGTGTTTATACAATTCTAAAATTTGTATAGATTTCGTTTTGTTCAAATGTGGTCCTTGGTATAAAGAACATTCATTTCCATTACTTAATTTCTACTCTTGTCAAAATTTTTCACATGATGCGTACATGTAACTTTTACCATGCTAACATTAAAATATTTTTAAAATACGATTTTTCCAAATAATAAAACACTATGTTTAACTTTGGTGCTTCTGTGAAAAGTTCCTCTTCAGGATTGACCTTTATCAACACTAAAACCGGAACACTTTGAACTACGAGGATGAATAAATATGCGGTCAAATTACTATATTACTAATGGAGCCTAAAAAGAATAACCAAAATCACATTTATCAAGCCCAACCTTGTCTGAGGATGTCGGAACTGTACGTCGTTTCTTAACTTTTTCTAAATTCACAAACGAAACAATTTTGTAAATATTGTGTATTTTTTTTAACAATGACTTTTTTGTATTCACTTTTTTCGTGATCACTTTGTATTAAATGAAACTACACATAACTGGTCGCAAAACCAGTATATACTTTAACAGATATTTTTTTTAAAGCATTCATACACAAAAATGTTATAAAGTGTCAAAACATACAAAAACAAAGACATGCCTTTGAGTTAGAGACTACAATATAAATACCTTTGGATCAGAGAATACAAAACCATTAACACCATGTTCTACGACATCTTTGTTGCCATCAATATTACGTACAACTACAGGTACTTCCAACATCATCGCCTGATAATAACCAATTGGAAAACATTTATAAAAACTTATAAGTAATTTTGTATAGAACTTTTAACAACACATATTGTGTGCTGAAGAATCGAGTATAGGTATAATGGGTTTGTATGTTTAACCCCGCCACATTATTTATGTATGTGCCTGTCCCAAGTCAGGAGCCTGTAATTCAGTGGTTGTTGTTTGTTTATGTGTTACATATTTGTTTTTCGTTCATTTTTTTACATAAATAAGGCCGTTAGTTTTCTCGTTTGAATTGTTATACATTGTCTTATCGAGGCCTATTATAGCTGACTATGCGGTATGGGCTTTGTTCATTGTTGAAGGCCGTACGGTGACCTATAGTTGTTAATGTCTGTGTCATTTTGGTCTTTTGTGGATAGTTGTCTCATTGGCAATCATACCACATCTTCTTTTTTATATTGTAGAAACACACTCTATCAGTTTTGTAAAAAAAAATTACACAAAAAATACACCGGATTTTCTAACCACCAAAACATTCACAATACCTCCAAATATCTTGCCTGTTTAGTAGTAAGGATTGAAAAATGGCACACTGAATTATTTACAATGCATATTAAATTCAATGCACCTGTTCATGAATTATGGCGGTAAAGGTAAAGTGAAAATATGAGGAAACCAGAAGCAAACGTGCTTTTGTAACTCTGGCTTGCCGATGGAAGATAAAAACATAACGTTTTCGTAATTTTTCTTGTTGATTTTGCTCGTCAAAACTCGGTCAGTTCCGTTCTGATAGACGGAGATTAGCGGCTGAACTCGAGGATTGTCGACTGCGGTTGACCCCAGACCAAAATCCATAATATATAATAGTGGGTACGTATTTGGAGCTGGAACAGTCAGGAAGTTAGATTCAAGGGAGAACAAAATTACTATACAGTTATATATTTCCCACACTTACTTCCAAAATCGCCAGAGCCATTCCTTCGCTGTTTGAGCAGTTTATATATGCAAAACTTTGTTGAATTGCAGCGTGAGCATCTGTCAGAGGTAATCCTGGTATAAATATAACTCCTGGAAGACTATAGAAAACAAAGTATATAAATTATGTGATGTTCAATAGTATTTCTCAATATACAGGTACAATAATATTATAATAATTTCTCCCGGTATTTAGTTGAATGGTTCTGTGCATATTTGAAATAGTGGCGAAACGTACACGTGAGAACAAGATCAATAAAAGTTTCAGATCTAGTAAAAAAAAAGCTGAGCAAGTTCAAGATGCAAATGCATTGATGTCATAAATGCGTTTAAACATTACAATTTATAGTACTATACTTAAAACTAAAAGTGTTGAGGAAAACGGGGTAAATAATCATAGGTTGGAGGCCTCATGGGACTATAATGCGAAGAACCAGGTTACTTAAAAGCGGTGCCTTCGTTTTAAATCGATATTTACAAATTTGAGCCATGCAATGATTTAATGATTTAATGAATCCTTTTTTTCCAATCATATGATAATGTTAAAATTACCTGTCGATTTCCGTTCTGAACAATTTTCCATATTCTTCATCAACCTGTTTGATTAAATTTAAATAGAGAATAATACATGGCAAAATCCGTATCATATGTCGTATCATCCCGAGACATCAATATCAGCCCAAGGGCCTTTAGGCCCGAGGGATGATATTGGTCGAGGGTGATACGGATTTTGCCATGTATTATACACTTTATCATATATTTCAACAGAAGAGTATTATATTATATGAACTGTTTTCTGATCCATAGCACTGGGTTACCTTCAGTTCTACTTTTGTCTTGTTTCAAAGGCCTTAAAAGAACTGCTCAATTACTTATCCGAAGCACCTGGGTTACCTTACAATTTGCGTGCTGTTGTTTTAAAAATATTTTGTTTATTATTAAAAAAATTGTGTGTTTTGTATTTTTCATTGTTGCATTTAGTGTGCCAAAATATATGAAAACTTGACGTTCGTGACGTCACATACAATATGAAAACTCGACGTTCGTGTATTCACATACCAAACAATGACGTCATTCAAAAAATTTACCTATTTTGAGGAAAATTTTTCTTAAGCCAAAAAAAAAACCAAAATTGACTTTATGTAAAAAAAAAAGAAAAAAAAAAAAAGTAGGGGTGTGATAAAGGGTATGCGATAAAGGGTAGGAGTGTGATAAAGGGTATGCGATAAAGGGTGCGCATCAAAGTTGCGCGATATGGATTAAACAGCAGGCTATTTATCACATATGCAAAACTACTGTATTTACTACTAAACATATGATAAAGGTAAATATCAGATATATTTTGCTGTAAAGATGGCATTTGAGCACAAAATGACGCAACTGCTGTTACATGATAGAATGTACGTTCTTCTTTTATGAAAGTCAAACTAGTCAAGCTATGTAATTTTTATTCTATGAAAGGGTTGTCATAATGGTATTAAGCTAATAAGCAGAAAAATGAGCGTGTATATAACTGATAGGCTTGAACCTACATACTATTATAATTTATAAATCAGTCGGTGCAACCGATCGTAATTGGGATTCAAGGACAATTCAAATGCGACCATTGGATATGATTTGTGTACGAAAACCGACCAATGATTACAAAAAAACTCCCTGTCATGACATTAGATACTGGCATATACTTCGGGCAATCCAGATTTTCACCAAAAATGTACCGCATGTTTTTAAAAGAACAATGAGCTACTCCGATTTTCCTTCAAGGAAAATTGAACAATATCCAATAACATTTCTTTTTGAGAGTTCAACAAAGCACTACAAAGAAAACTAAATATTGAGTAACACAAACTCCACAAAAAGCTATGAGATCGGTGGATCATGGGTTTTCAGTTTTTGTTCCACTTGTGTTACCCGTCGTATGGCTCATGGCAATTTTGTATTCCATGATTTGTCGCATTTGGTGATGCCACACTCGAAGGTAAGACGACGGAATTCCGGGTACAAGAAATGAAGTGTATCCGTGGTCATATTTTACACATATATTTCATAAAGTTAATTCATTCTCCATGTTATACCAATGATTTTCAGTACATTCTTGAATACGATATAAGAATGAAAGCATTATTAGTGTTGCCGAAGACAAGTCTTCATTAGGTATAACCACTATTCACTATCTTTTTATTTGTCTTTTATGAAGGGTATAATACTAGCCTGTCCTTGATCAATATAATAAAAACATCAAAAGTTAAAGTTCTTAACACGGTCTTACCACTGGTCCACAAATAACATAAACAATATTTTGTTGTCTCTTGTGTAATTCTGCAAAACAAAAGACACACACAGTCTGTTATTAAAAATAACATTGATTGATTGATTGTTGGTTGCTTAACTTCTAGTGGCAAAATAACAAAACGCTTACATAGTTATCAGACTTTATCAAAAAAAAAAAAAATGCAATTTAAATATAAAAACATGCTGCCTCTTTGTCTTAGAAAGACATAATCATTACATTCTTAATCTAAGCATTTATATTATCTTATATGGCTTTAATATAATAAAATTGAGAATGGAAATGGGGTATGTGTCAAAGAGACAACAACCCGACCATAGAAAAAACAACAGTAGAAGATCAGCAGAAGGAATAGCATGTTACAATTTGTATGAAACTTAAATTTATGTGATAATGCAATTTGGGAAAAAACTAACCTGAAAATTCTTGGACTAGATACAAAGGATTCTTTACAGGTCTAATACTGCCGACACATAAACATATTACCATGTCAGTTGTATAAACGTCCGAGTGGTGCTGTTGTATGTAGTCAGTCAATGAAAACTTGGACGGACATGTTTGTACTCCTAAAATACATGTTATGTGCGTAACTTATAAAATAAAAATAGACATACATAAGTGTATAACAACATAAGAAGATGTAGTATCATGACTGCCAATTTGCAATAACAGAGCTATCCACCAAAGTATAACCAACGAACTGAACTGTTCATTCTGGGCTGTCTTATGATATTTTTGTTCGTTTATTTTGTGGTAGAAGGCTGTCTTATGATATTTGAATCGTTTATTTTGTGGTAGAAGTTCTACCATAAAATAAACGAACAAAAATATCATAAGACACCAACAAACGGATACCATTGAATTACAAGCCCCTTATTTGGGACAAGCACATACAAAATCTGGCAGTGTTAAACCTTTAAACAAATGTGTATCAGCAGATGTACAATATCTGAAGAAATTGTAAAAATCAGCTGAAAATGGTGCGACTCATTAGGTTGGCGCAAAGCACAAACTATATTTGAACCTTAAAGTACCACTCATATGTAGGGTACTCGCAGTTACTGAACGCTAGTTCGAATTCAATGCTTATACATTCATTAAAGAAAGGCACATACATAGTTTAAAGAAGAACTTAATTCAATTTCAAGTTTAATCAAACTCTCTTTAAAAAGCAGATATTTGAGTTCCGCTCTCATTTCCCTAACCTAAAACGAAAGTACAGAAATCATAGAATATCCTAGTGTTACAGTTGTTTTAAATTATTTTGACGAGTGACAGTCTTTACCTACATCTATTTCATGAGGTGATACATAAATCTTATATCTAAATGACAAAAAGGTAGGAATTGAAAACCCATAACTGTCACATAATTGTCACACACAAAAATAAAGTACAGTTTGTTAACATGTATTCTATAAGTTGGGATATCGTTGGTGGTCTCTTTGTAGGAGGTAATTGGATCGATCCACGGTCGGGTCGGAAAAAAAGACTTTACAAAGTTGAATCTAAATTATTTGCTACTTTTTCAATATAAGTTCTCGCTCTCGTTATGCTTCAATGATTCCTTATATAATCAATTTTTTCCAACAAAAAAAGGGGGGGGGAGGTCGGGGTCCGGGCCCCCTGAAAAACCCTCTGAAAATCCGCCTCTGAAAATTCATAATGAAAACCGACCCGTCATGTACTGAAGCATTCTTCGATTTTTTACTGGACGTAAGTAATACTTGATTTATCCCTCATACGATACCATCATACAGAATTTAGGTTTTTTCTTTTCTTTGCTTATAATTTCATGAACCTGATTGATAATTTCTTGTATATGTACTGGATTTTTCTTTCGTCTTTGACCTTACCTTGTTTAATTTCAATTATCTTGTCCTGTGGTATTACCGGCTACAAAAACAAAAAAAACTTTTGTTTGATTAAAACATTTATGATAGATAATACTTTATCTTTTTTTGTCCGACTTTATTTCCGACTTCAGCATTTTTGAGGTCTAAATTTTAAATAAAAACAAAACCACATAGTATATCAAAACTGACTTTAAATTATGTAATAAACATGTGTATCAAATTTTGGCATACAAATGTTTTATTTTAAAGGGAAAAAAAGTTTTAAAAAAATGCTATCAGATTAGAAGTACATTCAAAACTAATGAAAATATTAAAACTGGTATAAAGAAGACAATTCAGGAGTCTGTAACTCAGTTGCTGTGTTACATATTTGATTTTCGTTCATTATTTTGTGCATGAATTAGCCTGCTAGTTTTCTCGTTTGAATTATTTTACATTTGTCATTCCTGACCTTATAAAGCCGACTATGTGGTTTGGGTTTTGCTCATGATCGAAGGACACACGGTTACACGTAGTTGTTAAAATTTCTGTGTCTCTAGTAGAGAGTGGTCTCATTGGAAATCATACCGCATCTCCTTATTTTTATATTATGTTATTTTACCCAGAGCTCCTGTACTTTCCGCCGAAGACCGTTGCTAAAGACTATGATTTTTCTGGAAAATGAGAAGGACATATTAACTTAATAAACAAATACACTCTTTAAAATCATGACCGAATCAATGTTATTCACAGAACTCCTATATCACATATATATCACTTTAATCTTTAACATCAAGTGGTAATCTTTTAAAGACTCTGAATAGCAAAAAAAAAAAAAAAAAAAAAAAATCGCTTCATTGTCAATTTATTTACGTTTTCTAGTTTTATTGTAAGAAATCCCGGAAATGTTTAATTATGAGCTGCTTCACACAACCGAAAATATATGAAAATGAAGAATAAATGAAGAAAAAAGTGTTTACGGTACTGCCATTTGACAGAGATGACCTTGACCTATGATTTACACATATGTTTTTTTTATAAGGATATGCTTCTCACGGAGTTAAATGGTTTTAAAATTTAAGACCAATTATATTCTCTTTCTCGAGTTCAACAAATAATAACAAACTGTAAATTAGAAATTATCAAGGTCACATTACAAGCAAGCTAGAGTCCAACTATTAAGCCACTAGGTCCTTATGAATTATACATGTTATAGTTTGTGATCAAATTATTTGTATCTGCACAACCTTTGATCAATAGTGATCAAACCTCATATCTTATAATAGGCTACAAAAACCCAGATAATAAAAATGTAAAGTAATTCACGGGAGAAAAACCAATGGCCTGATAACAATAAACAAGTAAGTCAGACAGAAGCAATAATTAACCAACCACTGAAATGCAAGCTCATATCCTATCACGTAACCTCCTTCCTGAGTCCACACCAAAACGAAATTGTATTTGTTTTACATTTAAAAAGCTTATCATAGTATCATATTTCCATGCATGTTCAGTCGACTTCAATATATATATATATATATAATTATATAGGTCACAACACTAATTTGACGTTTTTTTAAGATTGGAGAAATACATATATACAACTAGACTGATGGAAGACTTCAAAAAGGTCGGTCGGATGAACATAAACAATCCAACCAAAGAGCAGACAACAGCCGAAAGCCACTAATGAGTCTTCAATGTAGCGATAAGTTCTTCGCAGTTGCGGATCCAGTACTTTTCATAAAAGAGGGGGGGGGGGGGGCGCTGACTGACTTAAGGGGAAGCCCGTTCCAGTCATGCTTCAGTGATTACCTATATCATCAACCAAATATTTCCCACAAAAGGGGGCCCCCGCTCTCACAGCACCCCCCCCCCCACCCCCCACCCCCCTTGGATTCGTTATGGCTTTTATAGTTCCTAATATCGTAGTGGGTTTGTAAAAGACAAAAAAGACACGAAGTATTCCGATCTTATAGTATTGCAGTTATTGAAAACTACTTTAAAGCTCAATTACAATTAATGATAAACCATGTTTCTTAGACTCGGGTATCGATAACATTTTTTCTTTCAAACCTTTCGTATTTTGCTATCGTACATGTACAAACTGTTCACAATCATTTGCAAATGAACAAATAAAAGAGGAGACAGATTTTAACCTTCCCTTAAATAATGGTGCACAAACCTGGAAGATAAAACCGATTGTGTCATGACATTCATTTTGTTTTGATTTCTGTAATCCTCATTTACATCGGTTCCACCAATTACCAATACGTAATTAATTTTGGCATCTAAATAAAAAGTAAAATGGTTCATTTCAATTTCCGAACTAAACCGTTTATAGTACGGGGAATTTTAATGTTGGAAGTACCGATTCGATACTTGCTTATTGTCAAACAAATATATAAGAAAATTATGATTTTATAGTCAGCATGGCTCAAATTATTGACACACTTGTAGTCGAATTACGCAATGCAATGTATATATTGATTGTTGTTTGCCTAACATCACGTGGTTATTATATCATGTATTTTATGAATGAGAACAAATTAATATGAAAGTTCATCTAATTGTGTCAAACGGCTTCAAACACTACAAAGCCTTGCACTATCTTTACTCAGTCAATAATTGCTGAAAACCATAAAGAGGTATTGTTATCAAATGAAAATCTTATGAATGGACGTCCATCCATCTTTATACACGGTCACCCTTGATTCATACACCCTTGATTCAGAGAACCGGGTACAATAACAACAATGACGACATACAAAATATAGAAAATTCAGCATTTATTTCATTCGGACTCTCTTTGCCATTTTGGGGACATATGTTCGCATTTTATCACATTCGCCCCCTTTTACACTTTTAACGTGACAAGAGACAAAGAGGAGATCAGATGTATTGTTTACTATAACAACTTAAAACAGTTAAAACAATATAATCACCTTGAAGTAATTTGCCAGAGCGAAACGCATGAAGCCCTATGATTAATTTAATGCTGTTTGCTGTAACGTAGCTCTTAAGATCGTCTTCGTTGTCGAATTCATCTGGTGAAGTCAGAGTGCATTTATAGTCAACATCTGACAAATACGTTCTACAAAAATACAAAACTTATTGTAAGTTTAACCATGTGCAGCAGGAGATAATTTGTTATTACGAGGAGCTACATCTGTTCTCGCACCGTTTTGTATATATAACTAAAATATCAAATAGTTTTAAATAAACAGGCCACGTATACTCCAGATATTAATCATCTTTATTCAGATGGAAAACTGGAAAACTTAAAGAAGAAGAAGAACAAGAATATAAATAAAACCATATTTGGAACCAGTGGAAATTCCACAAAGTAAACCATGTTAACAATGTGATAAAGTCTTTGAGTCGAATCGGGGAGGTTGAGATCTCATAAACATGTTTAACCCAGCCGCAATTTTGTGCCTGTCCCAAGTCAGGAACCTCTGGCCTTTGTTAGTCTTGAATGATTTTTTATATTTAGTTTCTTGTGTATAATTCGGAGTTTAGTATGACGTCCATTATCATTGTACTAGTATACATATTTTTTAAGGGGCCAGCTGGAGTACGCCTACGAGTGCGGGAGTTTCTCGCCACATTGAAGACCCATTGGTGGCCTTCGGCTATTGTCTGCTCTATGGTCGGGTTGTTGTCGCTTTATCACATTCGCCATTTCCTTTCTCAATTTTATTTGATTTACAAATTCTATCTGCAAAAAACAGATTGTTATTTTGCTAATATTTTCTTCTGTGAGTCTTCAGTTTCCAAATTTAACATCGGACAAGTAATTTCTTTAACTTAAATTAACCGTGTGTATTGCTATGTGTTTGTTTATCCCATATGGACTAGACGTATATAGAATATGAAAAGAAGATGTGGTAAGATTGACAACTCTCTACAAGAGACCAAATGAAAAAGAAATTTACAACTATAGGTCACCGTACGGCCTTCAACAATGAGCAAAGCCCATACCACATAGTCAGCTATAAAAAGCCCCGAAATGATAAATGTTGACGAAGTTGAGCATGTTAGCGTGATCCAACCCCCCCCCCCCCCCCCCCCCCCCCCTAATCTATGACAGTGGTGTAACAGTACATCATAAGAACGAACTATACAAATCAGTTGAAAAAGTCTTAACTCATTAGATAGAGAATGGCTGAGATAAATATCTCAAAAAGCATGTTTAACCACGCCGTGTCCTTCCAAAGTCAGGAATATACAGAAAAATGACACATTCCGTGTTTCCATTCTCAATCCTACATTCTAAAAGTTATCAAAACGCAAGAAAAGTCTGCATCCGACACCACTGTTTAGACATTATTTAACTGAACGTTGATTTATGTTCTTCTGAAATCACATAATAAAATCTTTCTTTATATTTCGTATTTTGTATTATGTATTATATTTTATTTCATGTACACCTCTTTATTTATATATTGTGTAAATCTTGTAAAAATTCTTATATTGGTGCACATACAATTATTATTATGTGTGTATGTATCCTAAATAATATTGGAATAAAGTATCATTATTTATTATATTTCCATTTTTCATTTCGTGATTTAGTTTTCTTTCAATTTTCAAGAAAGTGGTTTTTACATGTACAATCTTTCAAAAATATAACGCATCCTGTATCTTGAAGAAGACTTGTTTCACCAATACGTTTTTATTACATTTTTGAAAATGACATAAAATTGGAAACTCTACATTTTTTCATTAAGCCAATCATTCCCCTATTATGCCTATGTAACCTTATCCTATCTATCTCTTTATTCTCATAAAGCCAATGCATTACATCAGTACAGAGATAACAAAAATAACTATTTACAATATATACAAAACAAAACAAGAAGAGAGGTTACAGAAGTCACTAGCCAGGAGGACAGACACAAGTATTAATATTTTTTATAAATAAACAAAGTTTCTTCAGGACTGGTTTTCGTGTACTCGACATAAGTTCCGAAAATTTAAATGTATTATGTCGTTGTACAACATAGGAGGATAAATACTCTGTACGTTTTTGATCGAAAAAAGTACATTCCAATATATAGTGATATTCGTCACCAATTTGTCGATTTTTACAACCTTCCAACACATAATACCTTATTCTTTCAATTGTATGCAGGTTCCCACTTCCTTTCTGGAGATGTGATATTAACAGTATATTCATTGTGACCTGGAATCTACAAGATATAAGTTCAATGCATATATATTTCTATTTTGTGAACAAATGAAGAGGATAATTAATAAAAAAAAGAGTAGCAAAATGACATGCAAAAATCTAAGTCGTTTAAAAGTGACATAGTGAGTACCATCACAACCGAGGTTGGTTGAAGTTGGTCTTTTAGCATCACACATTGATTTTGTAAATCTATTTCTTTTATCCATCCCAATAACGAACATATTTATTTTTCTTTCAACTGAGGCTAACCGCTTGTTATTTAAATACACGTATGCATGCAATATGTTATATCAATGACAATATTGTAGATCGATGATTTAAACATTGTTAAATGCTTCAAGACAACCGCTATATCAAAATATACATATAAAATATGATTAATATCAGTTATACCTTGTAATAATTATAATAATATCAAAATGAACATCTGTGGATTTGAGATCTAATGTCAATAGGTTAACAGGTCAAGCCGGGAGAAATAACATAGACCTCGTCTGGCAATGAACATGAGTGAACGACAGAAACCCATAAGTAATTAGTTGCACTAATTTATATGCTTCATTATATTCTTACCAGTCACAAGTATTCATCCATTCTGTATTTTACATTGCGCTAATGAAATATAATGGACACTGGGTTACACGAGACAGATAGACTATGATAGAGACCTAAATTGTTGCTGTAAACATTGAAAGTGAAAGTGAAAGTAACCGGAAACGCCCACTACATATAATATCTTGTTAAAAGACGGACATTTTCTGTTAGGGTTCCGGAACTCGACAGTTACTTGTATTTACCTTTATGTTTGATGTCATGTGGTATGATACGAAAGGGTATTGATTTAAACGAGTAGAAAAATAGCATT
>CM034360.1:110172997-110284755 GCA_019925275.1 Mytilus edulis
GATTGAAGGTTTGTGATCATGATTGATCAATCAATCAATTGATCGATCGTTTGATTGATTGATTGATCGAATGATTGACAGTTCGTAAAAATAGCGAGTGGGACGTTTATTTCGGATTCTGCACTTGATTGATTGATCGATCTCTAATCATGATTTGATCAATGTGATCATGATTTGATCACTCTGATCATGATTTGATTGATTGATTGATCGATTGATCAATACGTTGTATTGCCTATTAAAATGACACATTTTGCATAGGTTTATTTATTGTCTATACGTTTCATACTGTTCAGTGACAAATATCTGACGCACAATTTTGCATGTAGTATTGAGAAAAATTCTCTATTTGCTTTTCTTACATCCGAAAAAAAAAAGAATTGCGAATGAGTTATTATAACACTAGATTTGCTATTGCAAGCAATAGCGGACGATGGCACCCCGTACTGCACATTGTCACAGAAGCATCAACAATTATGAGTGTACAAAAGTCAAATGGCATATCTATTATACATGTCGGAATCAGCATGTCTAAACCCCCCCCCCCCCTTTTTTTTTTCTCTTCCGTAGAATACGTTTCAGTTCTATACATAGTTTGGGAATCCTTTTTAAATCTAAAATTAGACACGCGCGCAAGTAGGAAGGTGGTGTCACGTGATACTCAAGTATATTATCGTGGACTTAGCATATTAATATTCTTTTTAGAGGGGACGTAGGACAGACAACATGTGTATATATTGACGGAGCGGCGTATTAACTGTTCAATTTATTCTTCAATAGCTCGCGTATCATACAATACATGTAACTTATCGTGTTACAATTTAATTACATGTTTATCGATTGATTTCAGCTAATGTGTATATTTTAGCAGGTGTGTCATTCACGGATATGTACTTTAACGCAAGTGCAGAAATGTCAGTAATTTGTACTCTGAGTGTTTCTCGTTCTCTCGGTGGCGATTTTCTCTTTAAAGCACATTAAATAAAATACATATTTTTATTCTAGAATATTCTAGTACATGTTAGCAGTACAGCAATTGCATGTGACCATTTGCACACACACCTTATTACGATTTCCGTGGAATTGTTGTTATATTTTTCAAGAAAATCCAGCTAAAACGCATTTTCCCATAGGGTCAATGTTAAACTTTTGTCTAGTTTCCATGGCAATGGCAGCCATTTTGAAAATTCCAAGTACTGTTGGTACCTCGGGGCACCACTGCCAACATTTACATAAACTTTCAAGACTTTGCCTCTTTTAACGAAAGATTTAAAATTTGGATTTTTTTTTACATTTTTTTTGTTTCCATGGTAACGGCGGCCATTTTTTACCATTCCAATGTCTCTTGCACAACTTCACATGGCGGTTCATATTATGGTATAGTTCCATCAACATGGGTCTGACCAATTACGAGAAATAGCGTGGACAAAATGTGTGGAAGAATAAAAAGAAAAAGAAAAAAAAAGAAACGTAGAATAACAAGATGTCACCCCAACTCCGTTGAGGGTGCCATAATGATACGCGAAGCGAATTAAAGGTTTTTTCTTTCATGAATTCAACGGAGAAGATACGTGTATTGGTTGATTGAAGGTTTGTGATCATGATTGATCAATCAATCAATTGATCGATCGTTTGATTGATTGATTGATCGAATGATTGACAGTTCGTAAAAATAGCGATGGGACGTTTATTTCGGATTCTGCACTTGATTGATTGATCGATCTCTAATCATGATTTGATCAATGTGATCATGATTTGATCACTCTGATCATGATTTGATTGATTGATTGATCGATTGATCAATACGTTGTATTGCCTAAAATGACACATTTTGCATAGGTTTATTTATTGTCTATACGTTTCATACTGTTCAGTGACAAATATCTGACGCACAATTTTGCATGTAGTATTGAGAAAAATCTCTATTTGCTTTTCTTACATCCGAAAAAAAAAGAATTGCGAATGAGTTATTATAACACTAGATTTGCTATTGCAAGCAATAGCGGACGATGGCACCCCGTACTGCACATTGTCACAGAAGCATCAACAATTATGAGTGTACAAAAGTCAAATGGCATATCTATTATACATGTCGGAATCAGCATGTCTAAACCCCCCCCCCCCCTTTTTTTTTTCTCTTCCGTAGAATACGTTTCAGTTCTATACATAGTTTGGGAATCCTTTTTAAATCTAAAATTAGACACGCGCGCAAGTAGGAAGGTGGTGTCACGTGATACTCAAGTATATTATCGTGGACTTAGCATATTAATATTCTTTTTAGAGGGGACGTAGGACAGACAACATGTGTATATATTGACGGAGCGGCGTATTAACTGTTCAATTTATTCTTCAATAGCTCGCGTATCATACAATACATGTAACTTATCGTGTACAATTTAATTACATGTTTATCGATTGATTTCAGCTAATGTGTATATTTTAGCAGGTGTGTCATTCACGGATATGTACTTTAACGCAAGTGCAGAAATGTCAGTAATTTGTACTCTGAGTGTTTCTCGTTCTCTCGGTGGCGATTTTCTCTTTAAAGCACATTAAATAAAATACATATTTTTATTCTAGAATATTCTAGTACATGTTAGCAGTACAGCAATTGCATGTGACCATTTGCACACACACCTTATTACGATTTCCGTGGAATTGTTGTTATATTTTTCAAGAAAATCCAGCTAAAACGCATTTTCCCATAGGGTCAATGTTAAACTTTTGTCTAGTTTCCATGGCAATGGCAGCCATTTTGAAAATTCCAAGTACTGTTGGTACCTCGGGGCACCACTGCCAACATTTACATAAACTTTCAAGACTTTGCCTCTTTTAACGAAAGATTTAAAATTTGGATTTTTTTTTACATTTTTTTTGTTTCCATGGTAACGGCGGCCATTTTTTACCATTCCAATGTCTCTTGCACAACTTCACATGGCGGTTCATATTATGGTATAGTTCCATCAACATGGGTCTGACCAATTACGAGAAATAGCGTGGACAAAATGTGTGGAAGAATAAAAAGAAAAAGAAAAAAAAGAAACGTAGAATAACAAGATGTCACCCCAACTCCGTTGAGGGTGCCATAATGATACGCGAAGCGAATTAAAGGTTTTTTCTTTCATGAATTCAACGGAGAAGATACGTGTATTGGTTGATTGAAGGTTTGTGATCATGATTGATCAATCAATCAATTGATCGATCGTTTGATTGATTGATTGATCGAATGATTGACAGTTCGTAAAAATAGCGATGGGACGTTTATTTCGGATTCTGCACTTGATTGATTGATCGATCTCTAATCATGATTTGATCAATGTGATCATGATTTGATCACTCTGATCATGATTTGATTGATTGATTGATCGATTGATCAATACGTTGTATTGCCTAAAATGACACATTTTGCATAGGTTTATTTATTGTCTATACGTTTCATACTGTTCAGTGACAAATATCTGACGCACAATTTTGCATGTAGTATTGAGAAAAAATACTCTATTTGCTTTTCTTACATCCGAAAAAAAAAGAATTGCGAATGAGTTATTATAACACTAGATTTGCTATTGCAAGCAATAGCGGACGATGGCACCCGTACTGCACATTGTCACAGAAGCATCAACAATTATGAGTGTACAAAAGTCAAATGGCATATTATTATACATGTCGGAATCAGCATGTCTAAACCCCCCCCCCCCTTTTTTTTTTCTCTTCCGTAGAATACGTTTCAGTTCTATACATAGTTTGGGAATCCTTTTTAAATCTAAAATTAGACACGCGCGCAAGTAGGAAGGTGGTGTCACGTGATACTCAAGTATATTATCGTGGACTTAGCATATTAATATTCTTTTTAGAGGGGACGTAGGACAGACAACATGTGTATATATTGACGGAGCGGCGTATTAACTGTTCAATTTATTCTTCAATAGCTCGCGTATCATACAATACATGTAACTTATCGTGTACAATTTAATTACATGTTTATCGATTGATTTCAGCTAATGTGTATATTTTAGCAGGTGTGTCATTCACGGATATGTACTTTAACGCAAGTGCAGAAATGTCAGTAATTTGTACTCTGAGTGTTTCTCGTTCTCTCGGTGGCGATTTTCTCTTTAAAGCACATTAAATAAAATACATATTTTTATTCTAGAATATTCTAGTACATGTTAGCAGTACAGCAATTGCATGTGACCATTTGCACACACACCTTATTACGATTTCCGTGGAATTGTTGTTATATTTTTCAAGAAAATCCAGCTAAAACGCATTTTCCCATAGGGTCAATGTTAAACTTTTGTCTAGTTTCCATGGCAATGGCAGCCATTTTGAAAATTCCAAGTACTGTTGGTACCTCGGGGCACCACTGCCAACATTTACATAAACTTTCAAGACTTTGCCTCTTTTAACGAAAGATTTAAAATTTGGATTTTTTTTTACATTTTTTTTGTTTCCATGGTAACGGCGGCCATTTTTTACCATTCCAATGTCTCTTGCACAACTTCACATGGCGGTTCATATTATGGTATAGTTCCATCAACATGGGTCTGACCAATTACGAGAAATAGCGTGGACAAAATGTGTGGAAGAATAAAAAGAAAAAGAAAAAAAAGAAAACGTAGAATAACAAGATGTCACCCCAACTCCGTTGAGGGTGCCATAATGATACGCGAAGCGAATTAAAGGTTTTTTCTTTCATGAATTCAACGGAGAAGATACGTGTATTGGTTGATTGAAGGTTTGTGATCATGATTGATCAATCAATCAATTGATCGATCGTTTGATTGATTGATTGATCGAATGATTGACAGTTCGTAAAAATAGCGATGGGACGTTTATTTCGGATTCTGCACTTGATTGATTGATCGATCTCTAATCATGATTTGATCAATGTGATCATGATTTGATCACTCTGATCATGATTTGATTGATTGATTGATCGTTTTGATCAATACGTTGTATTGCCTAAAATGACACATTTTGCATAGGTTTATTTATTGTCTATACGTTTCATACTGTTCAGTGACAAATATCTGACGCACAATTTTGCATGTAGTATTGAGAAAAATTCTCTATTTGCTTTTCTTACATCCGAAAAAAAAAGAATTGCGAATGAGTTATTATAACACTAGATTTGCTATTGCAAGCAATAGCGGACGATGGCACCCCGTACTGCACATTGTCACAGAAGCATCAACAATTATGAGTGTACAAAAGTCAAATGGCATATCTATTATACATGTCGGAATCAGCATGTCTAAACCCCCCCCCCCCCTTTTTTTTTCTCTTCCGTAGAATACGTTTCAGTTCTATACATAGTTTGGGAATCCTTTTTAAATCTAAAATTAGACACGCGCGCAAGTAGGAAGGTGGTGTCACGTGATACTCAAGTATATTATCGTGGACTTAGCATATTAATATTCTTTTTAGAGGGGACGTAGGACAGACAACATGTGTATATATTGACGGAGCGGCGTATTAACTGTTCAATTTATTCTTCAATAGCTCGCGTATCATACAATACATGTAACTTATCGTGTACAATTTAATTACATGTTTATCGATTGATTTCAGCTAATGTGTATATTTTAGCAGGTGTGTCATTCACGGATATGTACTTTAACGCAAGTGCAGAAATGTCAGTAATTTGTACTCTGAGTGTTTCTCGTTCTCTCGGTGGCGATTTTCTCTTTAAAGCACATTAAATAAAATACATATTTTTATTCTAGAATATTCTAGTACATGTTAGCAGTACAGCAATTGCATGTGACCATTTGCACACACACCTTATTACGATTTCCGTGGAATTGTTGTTATATTTTTCAAGAAAATCCAGCTAAAACGCATTTTCCCATAGGGTCAATGTTAAACTTTTGTCTAGTTTCCATGGCAATGGCAGCCATTTTGAAAATTCCAAGTACTGTTGGTACCTCGGGGCACCACTGCCAACATTTACATAAACTTTCAAGACTTTGCCTCTTTTAACGAAAGATTTAAAATTTGGATTTTTTTTTACATTTTTTTTGTTTCCATGGTAACGGCGGCCATTTTTTACCATTCCAATGTCTCTTGCACAACTTCACATGGCGGTTCATATTATGGTATAGTTCCATCAACATGGGTCTGACCAATTACGAGAAATAGCGTGGACAAAATGTGTGGAAGAATAAAAATAAAAAGAAAAAAAAGAAACGTAGAATAACAAGATGTCACCCCAACTCCAGTATTGACGGGTGCCATAAACTATGATGTTTGCTCTGATGTCAATGCGAATATGCGGTACGATGGGCATTCACTATCGTCTAATCATGATTTGCAATCATTGTCACAGTAGATTGAGCGAATCAATACTATTTATGAGTGTTATTACAAATAGTATCAAATGGCATTATGTATATTACATTTCGAAAGAATCATAGCATGTTCTACAACATCACGATGCACCCCCTCCACCCCCATTTTTTTTTTTTTTTTTTTCTCTTCCGTAGAATACGTTTCAGTTCTATACATAGTTTGGGAATCCTTTTTAAATCTAAAATTAGACACGCGCGCAAGTAGGAAGGTGGTGTCACGTGATACTGCAAGTATATTATCGTGGACTTAGCATATTAATATTCTTTTTAGAGGGGACGTTGGACAGACAACATGTGTATATATTGACGGAGCGGCGTATTAACTGTTCAATTTATTCTTCAATAGCTCGCGTATCACACAATACATGTAACTTATCGTGTACAATTTAATTACATGTTTATCGATTGATTTCAGCTAATGTGTAAAATTTTAGCAGGTGTGTCATTCACGGATATGTACTTTAACGCAAGTGCAGAAATGTCAGCAATTTGTACTCTGAGTGTTTCTCGTTCTCGTCGGTGGCGATTTTCTCTTTAAAGCACATTAAATAAAATACATATTTTTATTCTAGAATATTCTAGTACATGTTAGCAGTACAGCATTGCATGTGACCTTGCACATACTTATTACGATTTCCGTGGAATTGTTGTTATATTTTAAGAAAAATGCAGCTTAAACGCATTTTCCCATAGGGTCAATGTTAAACTTTTGTCCAGTTTCCATGGCAATGGCAGCCATTTTGAAATTCCAGTACTGTTGGTACCTCGGGGCACCACTGCCAACATTTACATAAACTTTCAAGACTTTGCCTCTTTTAACGAAAGATTTAAAATTTGGATTTTTTTTTACATTTTTTTAGTTTCCATGGTAACGGCGGCCATTTTTTACCATTCTAATGTTTCTTGCACAACTTCACATGGCGGTTCATATTATGGTATAGTTCCATCAACATGGGTTGACCAATTCCGAGAAATAGCTGGACAAAATGTGTGGAAGAATAAAAATAAAAAGATTGAATGCTAGAATAACGATGGCACCCCCTCCTCATTGCCATGACAGATTTGAATTGCCAAAGCGAATGAAAGCATGACAGATGTAGTAACAATTTTTGTCAAAGATATCTATTAAGTTTTGGAAGCATTTAAAATTTTTTTTTTTTGCCTGTTTCATGTTACGGGGAATCCATTTTGAAATTCATACAAATTTGCACCCGCAAGTGTAGGTAGTTACTGATACTGAAGTTTATCCCGTTTAGCATTTATTTTTTTTGAGGGGACCTTGGACAGACAACATGTGTATATATTGACGGAGCGGCGTATTAACTGTTCAATTTATTCTTCAATAGCTCGCGTATCACACAATACATGTAACTTATCGTGTACAATTTAATTACATGTTTATCGATTGATTTCAGCTAATGTGTAAATTTTAGCAGGTGTGTCATTCACGGATATGTACTTTAACGCAAGTGCAGAAATGTCAGCAATTTGTACTCTGAGTGTTTCTCGTTCTGTCGGTGGCGATTTTCTCTTTTAAAGCACATTAAATAAAATACAATTTTTATTCTAGAATATTCTAGTACATGTTAGCAGTACAGCATTGCATGTGACCCTATGCACATACTCCTAATTACGATTTCCGTGGAATTGTTGTTATATTTAAAAAAAAAAAATGCAGCTTAAATGCATTTTCCCATAGGGTCAATGTTAAACTTTTGTCCAGTTTCCATGGCAATGACAGCCATTTTGGAAATTGCCAGTACTGTTGGTACCTCGGGGCACCACTGCCAACATTTACATAAACTTTCAAGACTTTGCCTCTTATAACGAAAGATTTAAAATTTGGATTTTTTTTTACATTTTTGTAGTTTCCATGGTAACGGCGGCCATTTTTTACCATTCTAATGTTTATTGCACAACTTAACATGGCGGTTCATATTATGGTATAGTTCAATCAACATGGGTATGGTCAATTCCGAGAAATAGCATGGACAAAATGTGTGGAAGAATAAAAATAATAACTAGATTTGTAATTGCTAGCAATAACGGATGGCACCCTTCCCCTCATTGCCAGGTGAGCGGCAGCCATTTTGAAAATTCCAAAGTCGAAGAATGCATTTACAGATGTCTAGTAACATTTTTGCAAAGTTTCATTAAGTTTGAAGCATTTAGAAATTTTTTATATTTTTGCTGTTTCCATGGTTACGGCGGCCATTTTGAAAATTCCAACTACAAAATGCAACTCCGCACATGTCAGTCACTATTACTGTTAAGTTTCATCCAGTTTGCAGCACTTTATTTTTTTTGGAAATTTTGAACATTTGTGCTGCAACCATGGTTACAGTAGATAATTCCAAAATTCTAAAAGCGTACATCTCATTGCCACATGTCATGTTATATATCAATACAGTTTCATTTACTTTGGTGCAATACTCTCTGAGAAAATGCTGATTTTATGCATTTTTCCATAGGGTCAATGCAAAACTTGCCCCCAGTTTCCATGACAACGGCGGCCATTTTGGATTATCCAAATATTTTTTTGACATCTTAGCATACCGGGTAACATTTTTATAAAGTTTCATCCAGGTGAGGGTTATAACGAAAGAGTTAGAATTTTTGACATTTTAGCTGTTTCCATGGTAACGGCAGCCATTTTGAAAATTCCAAAGTCAAACTGGAAATCAGCACATGCCAGTTAACATTCCTGTGGAGTTTCTTCCAGTTTGGAACACTTTGATTTTTTTCGCATTTTTGCTGTTTCCATGGAAACGGCGGCCATCTTTTACCATTCCATACCAAGGTGCACAACTTTACATGGGGGTCCTCATTATAGTAAAGTTCCATCAACATTGGTCCATAGGATTCCTAGAAACACGACGGACAAAATGTGTGGAAGAAGAATAAGAAAAATAAGAAAAAAAAGAAACGTAGAATAACAATATGTCACCCCAACTCCGTTGAGGGTGCCATAACGTAGAATAACAATATGTCACCCCAACTCCGTTGAGGGTGCCATAATAAAAAGAAAAAAAAGAAACGTAGAATAACAATATGTCACCCCAACTCCGTTGAGGGTGCCATAAAAAGAAAAAAAAAAGAAACGTAGAATAACAATATGTCACCCCAACTCCGTTGAGGGTGCCATAATAATAATAATACAGAAAAAGAAACAGAGGAAAAGCAATATGTCACCCGACATTGTCGATCGGGTGACATAATAAGAAAAAAAAGAAACGTAGAATAACAATACGTCACCCCAACTCCGTTGAGGGTGCCATAACTAGATTTGTAATTGCCAGCAATAACGGATGGCACCCTTCCCCTATTGCCAGGTGAGCGGCAGCCATTTTGAAAATTCCAGAGTCAAAGAGCGTATCTTCAAATGTTTATCAACATTGTTGTAAAATTTCATAAAGTTTGGAGCAATTTGAAACTTTTGAAATTTTTGCTGTTTCCATGGTAACGGTTACCAATTCCAAAATTCCAAAGACAGGTGCCACTTTGAAACATGCCATGTTACATATCCATGTAGTTTCAATGAGTTTGACCTTCCTTGTTAACGGAGTATATGCTAATTTAAGGTTTTCCCATAGGGTTTAATGTTAAATGTATTTAGTTTCCATGGCAATATAGTAGTTCCAAAGATTCTCGAAATCCCCTAAAACTTGTATATAGTGGACACCAACAATATATAAAAATTAGATGATTCTATGTTCATGCATACTCAAATTATTCACCAAAAACAAAAAAAATATTTTTCACATTTGTTCTGTTTCCATGGTAACGGTGGCCATCTTGAAAATGCCATACCCCGATTGCAAATCTGTACATGCTGGTTAACATTATGGTATAGTTCCATAACATTTGGTTCATCCAGTTCCAAGATATAAGCGGGACAAAAAAAGTGGAAGAAAAATAATAAGAAACTAGATTTGCCATGGCAAGCAATAGCGGATGGCACCCTTCCCCTATTGCTAGGTGAGCGGCAGCCATTTTGAAAATTCCAAAGTCAAAGATTGCATCTACAGATATGTATTAACATTGTTGTAACGTTTCATTAATTTTGGAGCATTTAGAAATTTTTGAAATTTTTGCTATTTCCATGGTAACGGGTACCATTTCTAAAATTCCAAAGACAGGTGCCACTTTGGGACATGCCATGTTACATATCTTTAAAGTTTCATTGGGTTTGATGCTATATTCTTCAAGAAAATGCATCTTTAATGTATTTTCCCATATGGCCAATGTTAAACTTTCGCCCTGTTTCCATGACAATGGCGGCCATTTTGGAATTTTCTTATATTGTCACAACATTTAGGCATACCAAGGATCATTACCACTAAGTTTCATCTAGGTAGGTCTTATAATGAAAGATTTAAAATTTGCATTTTTTTTCACATTTGATCAGTTTCCATGGCAACGGCGGCCATTTTTTACCATTCCAATGTCTCTTGCACAACTTAACATGGCGGTTCATATTATGGTATAGTTCCATCAACATTGGTCTGACCAATTCTGAGAAATAGTATGGACAAAATGTGTGGAAGAATAAAAATAATAACTAGATTTGTAATTGCTAGCAATAACGGATGGCACCCTTCCCCCATTGCCAGGTGAGCGGCAGCCATTTTGAAAAATCCAAAGTCAAAGAGCGCTTTTACACATGTTTATTATCATTGTTGTAAAATTTCATCTCGTTTGGAGCATTTTGAAATTTTTGAAATTTTTGCTGTTTCCATGGTAACAGTTACCATTTCCAAAATTCCAAAGGCAGGTGCCACTTTGGGACATGCCATGTTACATATCTATAAAGTTTCATTGGGGATTGATGCTGTATTCTTCAAGAAAATGTAGCTTTTATGTGTTTTCCCATATGGTCAATGTTAAACTTTCGCCCTGTTTCCATGACAATGGCGGCCATTTTGGAACCTCTTGATATTGCATGCACATCTAGGCATATCAGGTAACACTTCCACAAAGTTTCATCCACTGGGGTCTTATAATGAAGAATTTTGAATTTTGAAATTTTTTCACATTTTTGCAGTTTCCATGGAAACGGCAGCCATCTTGAACCATTCCATGGTGCCTGCAACTCTTCACCTAAGGGTCCTTAATATAAAGGAGTTCCATCAACTTTGGTCCAATGGATTTCCATAAAACTCCTGGACAAAATGTGTGGAAGAAAAATAATAAAAATAATAAGAAAAAAAAAAGAAACGTAGAATAACAATACGTCACCCCAACTCCGTTGAGGGTGCCATAACTAGAATTGCCATTGCAAGCAATAGCGGGTGGCACCCTTCCCCTATTGCCAGGCGAGCGCCAGAATTCTAGAAGATTCCAAAGTCAAAGAGTGCATTTACACATTGAAATTATCATTTTTGTTAAGTTTCATTAAGTTTGAAGCATTTTGAAATTTCGGACATTTTTGCTGTTTCCATGGTAACGGCGGCCATTTTAAAAATTCCAACTTCAAAAGTCAACTCTGCTTATGCCATTGACCATTCCTGTAAAATTTCATCCAGTTTGCAGCATTTTTATTTTTTTTTGAATTTTTTGACCTTTTAGCATTGTTTCCATGGAAACAACAGATATTTTGGAAATTCCAACTCCAAATGCCACATCTTCCAATGTTGCTCATCATTACTGTGAAGTTTCCTGAAGTTTGGAGCATTTTGAGAATTTTGAAATTTTTGGTGTAGTTTCCATGGCAACATAGTAGTTCCAATGGGTGCCAAAATCTTCCAACACATGTATATAGTGGGCACCTACATTATATAAAAATATGACGATTCTGAGTTAAAGCATATCCAAACAGTTCACCAAAACCAAAAACTGCATTTTTTCACATTTGTTCAGTTTCCATGGTAACGGCGGCCATTTTTTACCATTCCAATGTCTTTTGCACTACTTCACATGGCGGTTCATATTATGGTATAGTTCCATCAACATGGGTCTGACCAATCCAGAGAAATAGTATGGACAAAATGTGTGGAAGAATAAAAATAATAATAACTAGAATTGCCATTGCAAGCAATAGCGGATGGCACCCATCCCCTATTGCCAGGCGAGCGGCAGAATTCTAGAAGATTTCAAAGTCAAAGAGTGCATTTACACCATCAAATTATCATTTTTATTAAGTTTTATTAATTTTGAAGCATTTTGAAATTTTTGACATTTTTGCTGTTTCCATGGTAACGGCGGCCATTTTGAAAATTCAAACTTCAAAAGTCAACTCTGCTTATGCCATTGACCATTCCTGTAAAATTTCATCCAGTTTGCAGCATTTTTATTTTTTTTTGAAATTTTTGACCTTTTAGCATTGTTTCCATGGTAACAACAGATATTTTGGAAATTCCAACTCCAAATGCCACATCTTCCAATGTTGCTCATCATTACTGTGAAGTTTCCTGAAGTTTGGAGCATTTTGAGAATTTTGAAATTTTTGGTGTAGTTTCCATGGCAACATAGTAGTTCCAATGGGTGCCAAAATCATCCAACACATGTATATAGTGGGCACCTACATTGTATTAAAATATGACGATTCTGAGTTAAAGCAAATCCAAACAGTTCACAAAAACCAAAAACTGGATTTTTTCACATTTGTTCAGTTTCCATGGTAACGGCGGCCATTTTTTACCATTCCAATGTCTTTTGCACTACTTCACATGGCGGTTCATATTATGGTATAGTTCCATCAACATGGGTCTGACCAATCCAGAGAAATAGTATGGACAAAATGTGTGGAAGAATAAAAATAATAATAATAATAATAAAAAGAAAAAAAAGAAACGAACAATAACAAGATGTCACCCCAACTCCGTTGAGGGTGCCATAATAATAATAAAAAGAAAAAAAAGAAACGAACAATAACAAGATGTCACCCCAACTCCGTTGAGGGTGCCATAACTAGATTTGCTATTGCTAGCAATAGCTGATGATGGCACCCCGTACTGCACATTGTCACAGTACCATCAACACTTATGAGTGTACAAAAGTCAAATGACATATCTATTATACATGACAGAATCAGCATTTCTTAACACCCCCCCCCCTTTTTTTTTCTTTTCCGTAGACTACGTTTCAGTTCTATACATAGTTTGGGAATCCTTTTAAATCTAAAATTAGACACGCGCGCGAGTAGGAAGGGGGTGTCACGTGATACTGAAGTATATTATCGTGGACTTAGCATATTAATATTCTTTTTAGAGGGACCTTGGACAGACAACATGTGTATATATTGACGGAGCGGCGTATTAACTGTTCAATTTATTCTTCAATAGCTCGCGTATCATACAATACATGTAACTTATCGTGTACAATTTAATTACATGTTTATCGATTGATTTCAGCTAATGTGTATATTTTAGCAGGTGTGTCATTCACGGATATGTACTTTAACGTAAAGTGCAGAAATGTCAGCAATTTGTACTCTGAGTTTTTCTCGTTCTGTCGGTGGCGATTTTCTCTTTTAAAGCACATTAAATAAAATACATGTTTTTATTCTAGAATATTCTAGTACATGTTAGCAGTACAGCAATGCATGTGACCCTATGCACATACTCCTAATTACGATTTCCGTGGAATTGTTGTTATATTTTTAAAGAAAATGCAGCTTAAATGCATTTTCCCATAGGGTCAATGTTAAACTTTTGTCCAGTTTCCATGGCAATGGCAGCCATTTTGAAAATTCCAAGTACTGTTGGTACCTCGGGGCACCACTGCCAACATTTACTCAAACTTTCAAGACTTTGCCTCTTACAACGAAAGATTTAAAATTTGGATTTTTTTTAACATTTTTGTAGTTTCCATGGTAACGGCGGCCATTTTTTACCATTCTAATGTTTATTGCACAACTTAACATGGCGGTTCATATTATGGTATAGTTCAATCAACATGGGTATGGTCAATTCCGAGAAATAGCATGGACAAAATGTGTGGAAGAATAAAAATAATAATAAAAAGAAAAAAAAGAAACGTAGAATAACAAGATGTCACCCCAACTCCGTTGAGGGTGCCATAACTAGATTTGCCATTGCAAGCAATAGCGACCCTTCGCACATTGCCTCTAAGTTGCAGCCTTTTTGAAAGTTTAAACAGTGAATGCACACAAAGACATAAGAATGTTTTTCTCTGTAAATTTTCATCAAATTTGGACATTTTTAAAATTTTTAACATTTTTGCAGTTTCCATGGCAACGGCGGCCATTTTGGAAATTCTGAGGTCCAAAGTCTTATCTCCAATTGTCAGTTGCCATGTATTATAAGTTTCATTAAGTTTGGACCATTTTGAAATTTTTGGATATTTTTGCTGTTTCCATGGTAACACTGTCCATTTCGAAAATTCCAACAACAATTGCAACATTGACTTATGCCATGTTGCATATTCATGATGTTTCTTTGAGTTTGGTCTGATATTCCTTAAGAAAATGCTGCTTTGATGTTTTTTTCCCATAGGGTCAATGTTAAACTTTTCTTCAGTTTCCATGGCAATGGCATCCATTTTGCAGAAGCTAAGTACTGCTGGTACCTCATGGCACCACTGCCAACATTACCATAAAGTTTCATCCAGCTAGGTCTTATAATGGAAGATTTAGAATTTGCATTTTTTTTCACATTTTATCAGTTTCCATGGCAACGGCAGCCATCTTGATGATGCCATACCCCGATTGCACAATTTCATATAGTGGTGCTCATTATGGTATAGTTCTATCAATATTGTCCAAGCCAATTCTGAGAAATAGCATGGACAAAAAAGTGTGGAAGAATAAATTTAAGAAAAAAAGAAACGAACAATAACAATATGTCACCCCAACTCCGTTGAGGGTGCCATAACCAGATTTGTAATTGCTAGCAATAACGGATGGCACCCTTCCCCCATTGCCAGGTGAGCGGCAGCCAGTTTGAAAATTCCAAAGTCAAATAGTGCATCTACAGATGTCTAGTAACATTTTTGCAAAGTTTCATTAAGTTTGAAGCATTTTGAAATTTTGGATATTTTTGCTAATTCCATGGTAACGGCGGCCATTTTGAAAATTCCAAACTCAAAAGTCAAGTCTACATTAGCTAGGCAACATTTTTCCCTCCATAATCATATATACCATTTAATTTCTCTAGAATAAATTTAACATTGATGTTCTAGAATGTTCTGTGAAAATTCCAAGTTTTGACCTTTTTGCATTGTTTCCATGGTAACAACAGATATTTTGGAAATTCCAACGCCAAATTCCACATCTTCCAATGTTGCTCATCGTTACTGTGAAGTGTCATGAAGTTTTGAGCATTTTGATATTTTTGAAAATTTTGGTGTAGTTTCCATGGCAACATAGTAAGTCCAATGAGTGCCAAAATCATCCAACACCTGTATATAGTGGGCACCTACATTGTATTAAGATATAAGGATTCTGAGTTAAAGCATATTCAAACAGTTCACCAAAACAAAAAACTGGATTTTTCCACATTTGTTCCGTTTCCATGGTAACGGCAGCCATCTTAAACCATTCCATGCTTCGTGCACAACTTGACATGGGGGTCCTCACTATAGCAGAGTTCCATCAACTTTGGTGCATTGGATTTCGAGAAATCACCTGGACAAAATGTGTTGCAAGAAAAATAATAATAACTAGATTTGCCATTGCAAGCAATAGCGGATGGCACCCTTTCCCCATTGCCAGGCCAGCGGCAGCCATTTAGAAAATGTTTGCTGTTTCCATGGCAACGGCGGCCATTTTGAAAATTCGTCACTCTAAAATTAAGTCTACATAAGCTAGGCAAAATTTGTTATAAGTTTCATTAAATTTAAAGCATTTTGAAGTTTTTCATAATTTTGATGTTCCCATGGTAACGGCGGCCATTTTGAATATTCCAAAATCAAACCCCCGCTGCAATTTTTTCCCTCCATAATCGTATACCATTTAATGTCTCTAGAATAAATTGAACATTGATGTTCTGGAATGTTCTGTGAAAATTGAAAGTTTTGACCTTTTTGCATTGTTTCCATAGTAACTACAGATATTTTGGAAATTCCAACGCCAAATTCCACATCTTCCAATGTTGCTCATCGTTACTGTGAAGTTTCATGAAGTTTGGTGCATTTTGATATTTTTGAAATTTTTGGTGTAGTTTCCATGGCAACATAGTAGTTTTAACATGTTTAAATGCTTGGATCTATATTTTAACCAATTCGTAAGGATTGCCGCAAATTTTAAATATAACTATACTTTAAGATTAAGTTTACAAAAAAAAAAAAGAATTTAAGAGTTTGTATGAAATGTTATTGACATTGGTTAAGTAATAAGCAATGTATACAACGTATAATAAATTATTGATTTTTGGCTGTTAGTGTAACAATCCTCTAAACCAATCCCACCTTCCTTATATGGTATAACACCGTGTGGCTCAATTAAATATCAACCCATATACCCCATACTTATGTTGTTGTTCCGAAACCAGAAGATCTTACTTTGTTTGGGCCCCATTCGGCCCCTTTTTCCTTTTTAGCTTTTCATTAATTTCTTCTTTAATAACTCCAAAAATAAAGCCCTAATTTCCTTATTGGATTTAAACCTTGATATTAATTAGATATTCATTCATCTATACTCAGGTTATTAACTGTCAGTGAATACTAGAAATATTTGACCCCTTCCTATCAAATTGTTTTAACCACGACCCACAAAAATTAATCCAAACTGTTCCTTTGAATGATGGGACCGCGTGATATATATTCAAAGAAATTTATACTCTCATACACAAATTATAGTTCTGAAACTTGAACAATTCTCGGTTTTTGCCCCTGTTTAGTACGATAATAACCTAAAATAAATGCCAACCTTCCTGCTGTGGTATCAAACTTTGTGCGAAAAAATAATAGAGATTCATATACATTTTGTTTTATTTAAGACGGCCGTCGTATTTATCGGCTTTCTTAAAATTATAATTTAAAATGTTGACTGCTATATCACCTTTTTTAACATTTCTTCTAGATTTGTCTTTTATTTTTGTTCACACATCGCTGTGAATATAATGAAATGTTATGCGATTGTCATACGAGTGCGATGTTTAGCTTTCCATAAAACAAGGTTAAATCCACTATTTTCTACGTAATGAAATGCTTGTACCAAGTCAGGAATGTGACACTTGTTATCCATTCGTTTGGTGTGTTTGAGCTTTTGAATTTGCCATTTGATTAGGGACTTTCCGTTTTGAATTTTCATCGGAGTTCTGTATGTTTGTTATTTAACATTTTTTACTCGAATATTTGACCTATTTTCACTGATACAGGCAAACATGGAAACAAATTTGTTTAAAAAATGTTCTACGTTTCTGTATGCTCCTTGACATCAGACCCGAATGCTAGTGTAAGTTTCGTCCCTCGGGATATCGACAGCCCAGTAGTCAGTACTTCGGTTTTGACATGAATATCAATTATTTGGTCATTTTTATAAATTTCCTGTTACAAATTAAAACTTTGTATTTTTCGAAAAACTAAGGATTTTCTTATCCCAGGAATGGATTACCATAGCCTTATTTGGCACAATGTCTTGGAATTTCGGGTCCTCAATGCTCTTCAACTTTATACATGTTTGACTTTATAACTATTTTCATCACTGATGAGTCTTATGACGAAACACTCGTCTGGCGTATTAAATTATAATCCTGGTACCTTTGGTAACATCAAGCCCGAATGCTAGTGTAAGTTTCGTCCCTGGGGGTATCGAAAGCCCAGTAGTCAGTACTTCGGTGTTGACATGAATATCAATTATTTGGTAATTTTTATAAATTTCCTGTTACAAAACTTTTCTATTTTTCGAAAAACTAAGGATTTTTTTATTCCAGGATTGGATTACCATAGCCGTATTTGGCACGATGTCTTGGAATTTCGGGTCTTCAATGCTCTCCAACATGTTTGACTTTATAACTATTTTCATCACTGATGAGTCTTATGACGAAACGTGCGTCTGGCGTATTAAATTATAATCCTTGTACCTTTGGTAACTATTAGCGGTTCTATTCCAACTTGTTTACAAAGTATTATTCCTATAGCTTTGAATTTTGTCTATCATATTTGTATTTTGCTTCACACTTTATGTAACAGTGCAAAACTGAATTAGCTGCCTAAATAATTAACTTTTGATATCTTTTTATCAACACTTAGGTCTGATTAAACTATATACAAACAAATAAATACGTATACAATAGAAGGTCAATGTCAAGAAAATATAAACATTTTTGGATGAGGCTGCGAAACTGGGGAAGGGCAAGATTGTACCTAACCCTTCCTTGTTTCGCACCGAGTACAAAAAAGATAATAAATTTATGACATTGACCTAATATTGTTTTTATACTGCAACTTAATTGACAAATACATCTATAGCTTTTTAGATCGTAACACAAATGTCAAATTTATTTGCATCTCATAAGTGACCCCTGATTCTGGAGAAAGTGTTCCATGGTGAAATTGACATTTACAAAATATAGCTATGTTACTATACATAGGAAATAAACGCAACTAGTTGTGGTATAAACAACTTCATTTTTTTCCAGCTGCAAAATGAAAATTAAAATCACAACACGCAAGAAAAATCGTTAAACATCATATTGTACTGCATCTCTTTATATTTGTCAGGGCATCATGACGACTTTCGTGAATATTTGAGAAAGCCAATGATTTTTAAAACTTTTTCGTTAGGCTGTTTGCTCCTATAAGTGCAGAATATTATCTCAAAGTTAAATTTGATATTTTCTTTTGAAGAATAATTGATTAACTGTGTAAAACATAGAGACAAATAATTAAGTCTACGACAAGGTACTTACAATATCCGATGGTCCCAGAGTCACTGCTGAAACCCTTTGCTATATGTAAAACAAAAAAATGTAATGTAACTTCACTTTTTTCAAAATATGCTCAATGAAATTAACCTACTCAACTGCCAGCTTATAGTTTTGGTAAGAATCAACCATTCGCACTTTTCTCACAGTGTGTTATATTTATTTATTGCTTTAGTAAAATGTAATAAACATGAACAATAAGAGATACTGTTATAAACCCACTTCCACTGTTCAAGAATAAATGTATGACAAATACACATATTATATTTGTATTGTTATACAATTATAAGAATGTAAATAGGGAGAGGAGATTGATTTACTTTCGGTTTCAACTATATATGTCAACCTGTATATCTTTCAATTGTTTCGTTATACTAATAAAATTATAAAAAAAACACGCTACCGATTTCAAATCATACACATGTGTTTTAAAATAAAATAATGACAATGGCTATTGAAAGCTTTTAAAGTTATAAAGTTTATTCGAGACTATAGTATGTACACACTTACCAGTATATTTGTCAGTTTAAACTGTACTGTTGCCTTTATCTACCCAATTTAAAACGTCGGAACAAAGTTCAAGTCCTGAATGGAAAAACATGTTTGCTCATACTACAGTTACAATTTCAATGTAAAAACTGTACAAAATGTTTTTAAAGTTTTCTTTAGCATTGCATAACATGAAACAGCGTTCAAAATATTTATCAGCATATGAATAGTTACTCAAACTGACAGTTCAAGATATAAACCGACTTGCAATATATGTCAATAAAATTGCATGTGAATTAAATGTCAGCTTAAACTACTTACCGCAAAGTTCGAGTAACTTCAGTTATTAGTTCATATACGATATTTTAGTAATACAAGAATCAGTCACACTTACTCATAAATCTATTTGCTTAATAAGTGGTTTCAACTACAAGAAATCTAGTATGTACTTAACAATTGTTGGTAAGAGGATTATTAAAAGGGACCTGTAACGTACAGATAGTGTGGCTCTCAGAGTCTACGAGGCGATGGATGCAACTTCGATATTCCTTTATCAACCGTAGATTTTTTTACAAGAAGTGAATGGTCTAGGATTCAGAAACTTCGTAAGTTGTTTATCAGTAAAGTCCATGTTAATGTAATTGAAACTTTCGAATTATGCAAAGTGATGAACAGGATTTAGCATGCCATATTGTGTCATGCTAGCATGTGCATGTATAACTTTAATCGGTCAATGATTTTATCATATAGATGAAATATTTCATTTAGTGGCTGTTGTTATCATATTATGTTACTACGCAGGTTTATTTACATTTAAAGTTCAATAAGGATTAGATTAAACTATTTACCCTGACATACTAGTTTTATCTTCAATTGAACCGACTTTGTCCTACTTCAAATTGTGCAAATTTTAATTGTATGAAATCAATGATATGAATACTTTATGCCAAAAGGGAAAAGCAATATTTTCAAGAAACAAGATTTGTTGAAGGCTAAGATCTAAACGCTTGAAAATGTATGACTAAATTATGTCTATGGGCTCATAACAAAATAACATCAGCCAATCAGAAGACGCGTTACATCCAAAATTTAATTATTTGCACTTATTATCGTAATATTTTTAAATCCCCCAAAAATGATTTCTGAATCAAGTTCAAGTGTGAACTGCTATTTTTCCTATTCTTTTATTTCCAGATGCATGCAAGTATAGGCATAGTGTAGTTGTCAAAACGAGATTTGTCGTTTTTCATCTCAAAATGGATGTATAAAATAGGAGATGTAGTATGATTGCCAATGAGCTCTCCACAAGACACCAAATGCCACAGAAATAAACAACTATATGTCACCGTACGGCCGTCCCCCATAGTCAGCCCTACCCTAACCTGGGACAGTGGTGTAACAGTACAACATAAGAACGAAATATAAAAAAAAATAGTTGAAAACAGTTGAACTCATGAGATAGATACAAATAGAAACCAGATTCTCCGCAGTTCGCAGCTTTATACGACCGCAGAAGTCGAACCCTGAACGGTTGGGGCTAGTATGGACACAACATTCAAACTGGATACAGCTCTGAATTTGGATTGTGATTAAATAGTTGACACAGCATTGGTTTCTGACACAAAATGAATGTGGTCTAATGAGCTTAAAATTTTTTTTATTTTTTTTTGCTTTTGAGCAATTTAGTATGCTGTTGAATATTAATCCTTCGATATTTGAAAAAAATTTCTTTTTCATTTCTGAAATTTAAAATAAAAAAAAATTGAACCCCACCAACTTTTTTCACCTCCCCCTTTCCCTTTTTCCTAAAATGATCTCAATACAAATTTCTTATGGAGTTTTCAACAATAACTACTCATTTAAATACATCATAAAATATAAAATGTCTTACAGTCATGATTCAAATTAATTTAACTACTTTTCTGGACAAAGAAAGTTAACTCCAATGAAACATTTTATATTGGCAAATTTCCAATGAAGCTTATTGACCTAAAGTTTTTGGCAAATTTTCAATTGAATTTATTAATAATAAAGTTTTTGGCAAATTTCCAATATATATAATTTAAGAGCAGTTTAGGTGAGATATTAAAATGAGTTTCGATTACCAACCTTACACTGCTTTTAAATTATGTTTTGTACTTAAGAAATTGTCTATTAACCTGGAAACTTTTTTCCCCCTTTTTTGCACCTTATTCCTAAACGGTTTGAGCCATAACTCCCAAAGACAATTCTTACCATCCCTAATCCATCTAAACACATGGTAAGATTTATCATATCAAAGAACCCCCAAGAATCCAATTTTTGATGAAATCAAATAAAGTTCAATTTTGGACCCTTAAGACCTCAATGTGAAACATTTTGATAACCGGTCATAAATATTAAAAATCTAAATGCATGGTTAGATTCAGCATATTGAAGAACCCCATATATTGAATTTTGGACCAACTTGAAAACTGGGCCCATAATAAAAAAAACTAAGTACATGTTTAGATTAAGCATATCAAAGAACCCCAAGAATTCAATGTTTGTTAAAATCAAACTAAGTTTAATTTTTTACCCTTTGGACCTTAATGTAGACAAATTTGAAAACGGGACCTAAAATTAAGAATCTAAATACACGGATAGATTCGGTATATTAAAGAACCCTTATTATTCAATTTTTGAAGAAATCAAACAAAGTTTAATTTTGGCCCCTAATTCATTGGGACCAAAATCCCGAAATCTATCCCAACCTTCCTTTTATGGTCATAAACCTTGTGTTTCAATTTCATAGATTTCTATTTACTTATACTAATGTTATGGTGCGAAAACCAAGAAGAATGCTTATTTGGGCCCTTTTTTGGCCCCTAATTCCTAAACTATTGGAACCCAAACTCCCAAAATCAATCACAACCTTCCTTTTGTAGTCATAAACCTTGTGTCAAAATTTCAAAGATTTCTATTGACTTAAACTAAAGTTAGAGTGCGAAAACTAAAAGTATTCTGACGCCACAGACGACGACGACGCAGACGTGATACCAATATACGACCAAAATTTTTTCAATTTTTGCGGTCGTATAATACATCTAATTAAAACACAGGGTGGACGTGGCCGGGTACTTTTTTTCCTAACAACAAAAGGCACTAATATAAGTACTGATCTGAGAATACTCGCAGTTACTGACCTCTAATTCATCGCCACTACCAACTAAAATAAAAAATATCATGTATTTATAACTAAATTACTGTGAAAGTACTTTAATTCGTGGGTATCAATTTTCGTGGTTTGAGCAATATTAACGTGTTCGTGGGTTTTTAAATTTGTGGATTTTAGTTTTCGAAATAAAAATAATTGAAAAAAAACCTTTAGAAACGAAGGTTTCAAATAGTCTGGATTGAAGGAAATTGCAAGGTAAACATTGACCCGTGTACATTGTAGTGATAACACTAATTAACCCATGATAAAGTGCTCAACAGATTAAATACCATCAAAGGTGTTAATTAGGTCATAAACATGTCACCTAAAAAAACAGTAATATAAACAAATGCTGTAAACGTATCTGTAGTTGTCAAATAATTCTTATCAAAATCAAGCCCAGCATGAAATTAGTATTTCCTATATGTACGAGATCTATGAGGATATAAAATGAACACTTTATCATACTAGCATATTAATACCGGAAATCTGACTTTCATCGATCACAAATATTTTTATGAGAATGAAAAGATCAAAAGTTGTACAGTTGAGGTTATTAAAGATTTAATGTGAATAATACTACATGCGGTTGTAGTTCTGTGACTCAGTATTCTCAGATTTGGCGATATTCTCTAGATTATATCAGTAGTCAAACGTACATTGGGATCATGTCTTGATTTGGACAATGGTTGTTTTATTTCGTTGGATACTTAAATTCGTGGATAAAGTTATCCACGAAAACTACGAAAATTAGTACCCCACGAATAAAAGTACTTTCACAGTAGTACAAAATAAGGACATCATAAAATGAAAACAGTCGGAGAAAAACATGATATTGGTCTGTACTGTTAGTAGCTAGATATATATTGTACAGATATATTGTACAATTTGAGACATTATCTTCCTCTTTATAACACATTTGATTATACATTTGTCATAAGGCTGCTGTCCTAATGATATCCACGCCTTTTCCATCATTTTGACTATTCTTTATATGAAATGAGTTGAATCTTGTTGCAAACTATTTGAAGAGGTGTTGTAATCATTTAACCCTCTCGCTGTTGGCGAGAAACATGTGTCCATAACTGCTGTGGCGAAGGAACACATCCGTTAATGTTTTAATTTATGCAAGCTTCACGTCACTGCTGAACCAAATATCAAATAGGATAATATTGTGTTTCAATGGTTCCCAAATGTAACGGTCAAATAGGCATTACGTCGTATATTGAATGAGGTCATTGTTCGCCAAATGACGTCACAGACAAGCTGTCATATTTTCTAACACGACATGCAACCAAAAAAATCAACGGCAGCAATAGGGTCAATGGTGTACTATGTGTCTGAGTTGCAAGTGAACAATCATGATTCCATCAAAATCTATCACATCAAATTAAAGTTGCCAATGTCATGAAAATTTAGGACGTGAATCAGTCAGTTTTAGTCAATAATTAAACATGTTAATTTTTCCTTAAGACAAACAATTAAATAGTTGTCAATGTTACAAAACTTTAAACTTCAATATATATCTGGTAACACTTCTGCTCTAAACGAAAAGTCTGCCGTAAATATAAAATCTTAATCCTGGTATCTATGATGAGTTTATTCACCTCCGGAAGTGATATCCCGACAATTAAATGCTAGTTGTATTTTGATGCCCATATTTGAATAGATTGTTCCAAAAGAGATTCATGTTCGAAAATAAGAAAAAATCTATGAGATAGAAATTTTGAAATGAAATATTATAAGATAAAAACTGAACCTGTTTTCATGCATAAGCTATACTGAATTAGGCAAAGAAGAAGACCGATTGTGAACTGCTATAATGTACAATCCAAGATGGCGGCAGTATACAGTTTATCTACAGTAATGCATTAGATGTGTTGTACTGAGCTTCATCAAACTATAGAATGAAGGAATTTAAATTTTCGTATGTTTGTAAATATAATGATATTTTAGATATTTTTTCAAAATACAAACAGCCATCTCATAGGTTTTAGACGATCAAGTAGAGATATGCTTGTATGTTTTTACATCGAAAATTATACTGCTATTTTTCTTTTATGAGAATATATACATTAAAAAATAGAAATAATCTATCAAGTCAAGTTTTTGAAAATAACATAATTCGAACTGTACGGCTATTCATCAAATAGGATATTCTGTTTTAGAATAATTCAGAAACTAAATCTATTGGAATTTGAAGTATTTTCAAAGCAACTTAAGGTAGATAGGGTGTCTTCCTCCTTCTTGGATTTTGAAATACCATAAAACAAGGGGTATATCTTTGATGTGCAAAATTTTGAGATTAGTAGGTAATTCATGTGTAAGATTTTTTATTATAATATAAAATATGCAATGTTTTATCATATTTATGGTTGTATTTTACCATAAACCGTATACTTTTGTTTGATTCAATTTTTTCCGACTTTGTCAAATAAGGGGAGATAACTCAAATACAAGGGCAGATAAGGGTTTCTTTAAAAAGATCAAAGGCAAATAATTTGAAGATCGTTTGAAGCAAGTACCAAACGAAGGAGAACCGGTTTCTTATAACCAGATTAAAAAGAACAACTCCTATTATGTCGGTAAAATAAAACTGTAAACGTTTTTGTAAATAACAAAGCTAGAGCTCTTAGATATCTTTTCTAGACTTTTATTTTTTGTCGCAGTGGACAAATTGATTGGAATATTTCTTAATCCATAAAGACAAACTGCTCCTTCGTTTTTGTCTTCGGATGTCATTTTAAACAGTGGTATTAAATCGGTGCAAATGGATAAACTTGAAACATTTTGTAATTTGCAGATCCAAATTCTGACGCATTTATCGTTGATAGAGCAGCAATGGTTAATTCCAGGCCACCTTGTAGGGAATCAATATTGGATGATTTTGCAATTGTGTTATACGGCCTTAAATCAAATCTTGCATCGATAAGTATTCAAGAGTAGATATTGTGTTAGATTTACTAAATGAATCATTGAAAGGCTAGATGTGAGAAGACAAAAGTTGGGTTCTGGAGTAGTTTTCTCTATGAAGATGACAACGAAACGAAATTTTTCAAGTGTCTTGCCGACAGAAATGCTTCTGTAGAGACTAATAAGGATACTTTCCAGCTACCCCTTGTAAGCATGGAGAAGCAGATATACGAATGTTTGTCCATGTTCGGCCTGATTATGAAAATTGTTGTAGGATGGTAATTTAAGGTAGCACCGACACAGATGTAGTAGTATTAAAAATTGCAGCACTCCAAAAATATGGTGGAACAAACTGTGAATAGGTTTTGGCAGGAATGAAGACTTTTGATGGCTTCCTGTACGTGATATATCAAATGCGTTTGGTCCTCGTGTAGCTACTCTTCTTTTCATTCATACATTCAGTGCATGTGACACTAAGGGAATAGGTCAGTTTTGATGACATAGGAAGTATTTCAACATGTAAGGGACGTACATATTTCTTTGCTGAAGTATAAAGACACATACAAGGACATAAAAGAAGCATTTGTTTGCATCATGTATGACAGAACAACATCACTATTTGCTGTTAACGAGGCACGATGTAAATTTTTACCCAGGAAGCAGCGGCATTGTGATGTAGTTCCGCCTACAAGAGGGTTTTTTTCGGAGCACATCCAAAGAGCAGCGTATCAAGGAGAATAAGTTTGGGCTCAGCCTGATTTATGTACCAATTCATGAACACTGGGGTTGGATGAAAGAAAAAAATCGAGGACTTCGTCGGCTACCGTTAAAGTTGCATCCTCCTGTCGGGAACTTTTGAAATGAGGAGGCGAAAAATCCAGTTGTGTTGGTGACTGTAACTGCTACCGTTCTGTCCTTCCTTGTACGAGTTTTGTTATTGGCTACTGTCCGATAATTTTAAGATAACGAACCTGTCTTTCTAACAAAACTAGGCATTTAATCTTAACAAAGAATGTGATATCACTTGTTAAGTTGATGAAAATTATAAAAAAATACATTTCAAAAATTTTGCCGCCATTTTGAAACCGGAAATCACTCTTTTTTTGTCATTTATGTGTTGTTTTTCCGTACTTTAGGAACTGTAATTTACGCTTAATAAAACCTTACATTGGATTATACCTATAACACAACTTTCAAAGATTTACAACTTGATATGACGCCATTTGCAAAATGATCGGTGGCCATCTTGAAAAAATGGAGATTTTTGATGGCCAGCACCTGATTTCTTTTAATTATCGTTTCCATCTATATACCAAATTTCATGCTTGTATTTCATGCTTGTGTTATTACTTGTTAAGTACCGGTCTTTGTAAGAATCATGCAGGTTCCTGTTGATGGGCGATTCATGACCCCTCTTCAAATGTCTTTATATTTTGTTTATGATGAAGGTATGGTATGAAAATAAGTTTTCTGTATTAATTTTTTCTTTTCAACTTTGGTTGCCATGGAAACCATCCTTACAAAATTTTGCCTAAATACGTCCATAAGTAGCCTTTGAAAATTGAAATATAATGAATTTTAAAGAACCATAGAAATAAAGTTAATCAATACAAACAATATGTATATTTACAGTATTGACAAACACAACCCCAAACTATACAAAAACGTTAAAATTTTGAATTTACTAAATGGTTTGTTTCCATAGCAACCATTCAAAAATGTGTTAAAATTCGAAAATGAAAAATTTCAAAAACTTTAAAATTTTAAATCTGTTTATCTCCCAAGTCCAACAATACCATGACATGTCATTGACAAATTTTGAAAGACCACATTCTATATATTCAGAAAATAAAAAGAAAGTCGTGTGTTTTTTTTTTCTTTAAAAAAATAATTTTAGTCAAAAATTGTCAATTTTCACCAAAATTCAGATTACCAAACAGATGAATACTGAAACATTTTGAACTTAAAAAGCTAAAACATTCCATTTATGCGTGCATTCCTGACACAAATTTGGTAATTATAAATGAGAAAATATGATTGATAGAGATATTTTTGTAGAGAAGGACATTTTTTCTTTCTGGGCATGGTGCCCCCCTTTTTTTTCAAAATTCAAAAAATCATTAATAAATTTAAAAGATGGAATTCAATTGTGAACATTTTGAGCATTAAAACATGAAATTTCTTCAAAGGGTGAGGGCAATAATAGAACCCCCTACACCATTTTATATATTAGATTTTTTTTTAGAAATGGGGAATGTGTCAAAGAGAGAACAACCCAAACAGAAATTTAAAATCTTTAGATTCTATTTCATGGTCTTTAAAATTGACTCTAAAGAACCTGAATCGATCACCTGTAATTTTTGGTTAAATCTTGCATCAATGATTATTTGTCCCTTCAATATATATCAATGAGTGGCTTAACAATTCCATTTAAATGTTCTTTGTATCTGTCGTTTTTTCTTCAAAAGCAAAAAATGAATTTTACCCAGGTATGTTCCATTTTAGCCATAGTGGCTAAGTTTCTTGAAGTACAAGGAAATAAAAAACTAAATTTATACAAGATTATAACTCCCAAGTTGGGCTGAAATTGATTAAGCATATTCAATATCAAAAGAAGATTTTTTTTTAAAGGAAGCAAACTAGATGAACAAATTGTGAAAAATTTCTTTAAAGGGCTATAACTCCATACGGATTCAATTAACAATTCTGGTCATATAAATTTATTTGTAGATCCTACTTTGCTGAAAGTTGTGCTGTTTACAGTTTATCTTTGTCATTAATAATATTCAAGATAATAACCAAAACTGCAAAATTTCCGTACAATTAACAATTAAGTGGCAGCAACCCAACAATGGGTTGTTAGATTCATCTGAAAATTTGCTCTTAAAAGGCTTTAGTGTTTGAGATATGAGCTACACACTGCATTTTACCCCTATGTTCTTATTTTACCCATGGCGGCCATGTTTTTTTACAAAATAGAACACAAACTTAATTCTAGATATCCTAAGGATCATTCAGTTTATAAGTTTTACTGGAATTGGTTAAGTAGTTTCAGTGGAAATGTTTCAAATATTTTACACCGGACAGACGACAACGGAAGCAAAGTGATGGCAAAATTCACAGTTCCTTTGAAACGGTGACCTAAAAAAACTACGTCCGTTCTATCAGAAATAAACTGAAAATAAAAAATAAAAAATTTGTACCATCGAGAGCGCTAACAAGGCAACTTTCCATAAATTTTAATATTTTTAAGGGTCATAACTCTTTTAAAAAAGTCAATTGTCCATGATTATAGAACTCATCCGAGATATTGTTGATATTAATCTAGTGTATAAGTTTTATTAAAAATTTGGCAAGAATTGTACCTGTGGGAGCGTTAAAGGGGCTATTTTCCATAAATTTATTACAGTATTTTCAAGGGTTATAAATGTTTTTATTAAAGTCGATTGACCACCAATATCTAACTTGTTCGAGATATTGCTTATAATAACCTAAAGTATTAGTTTCTTAAAAATCTGACATAATTTGTACATGTGCGAGCGCTGCAAGGACAGCCAGATGGACACAAGGACGGATGGCAATCAAAATTTTAAGCAGACCATGTTTAAACGAAAAAAATTAAGTTCTAATTTCGATTTTTATTAATTGAAAATTTTTTGGTCGCATATTGGTATCACGTTGGCGTCGTCGTCGTCCGAAGACATTTGGTTTTCGCACTCTAACTTTAGTAAAAGTATATTGAAATCTATGAAATTTAAACACATGGTTTATGACCATAAAAGAAAGGTTGACATTGATTCTTGGTGTTTTGGTCCCAACAGTTTAGGAATTGGGGGCAAAAAAGGGCCCAAATAAGCATTTTTCTTGGTTTTCGCACAATAACTTTAGTATAAGTAAAAAGAAATCTATAAAATTTTAACATAAGGTCTCTATGACCACAACAGGAAGGTTGGGATTGATTTTGGGAGTTTTAGTCCCAACAGTTTAGGAATTAGGGGCCAAAAACAGGTCCCAAATAAGCATTTTTCTTGGCTTTTGCATAATAACTTAAGCATAAGTTATTAGAAATCTATGAAATTTTAACACACAAGAAAGGTTTGGATTGATTTTGGGAGTTTTGGTCCCAACGAATTAGGGGCCAAAAGGGTCCAAAATTAAACTTTGTTTGATTTCATCAAAAAATTAATTATTGGGGTTCTTTGATATGCCAAATCTAACCGTGTATTCAGATTCTTAGTTTTTGGTCCTGTTTTCAAATTGGTCTACATTAAGATCAAAAGGGTCCAAAATTAAACTTAGCTTGATTTTAACAAAAAAAGAATTCTTGGGGTTCTTTGATATGCTGAATCTAAACATGGTCATAGATTTTTGATTATGGGCCCAGTTTTCAAGTTGGTCCAAATCGGGGTCCAAAATTATTATGTTAAGTATTGTGCAATACCTCTGCGGTCGTATAAAGCTGCGCCCTGCGGAGCATTTGGTTTATTTATAAAAATACTATTTTTGATATAACAAAAATAAAAAAATAAAATATTTTTTTTGTCTTAAATCAGTGGTTTTGATAAGATAATAACACTCTGTAAAGATTAGACAAATGGGACAGTTTTAATCTTGGTACAGTGTTTCCAATTTCATTATCTATGGAAAATACATTGCCTTGCATCGTTTCTTTTGTGGACTAGTATACTATTGCACAGAGTCAGATTATGTACACATAATGGCTGTTACTATTTACCTCCCATGTAAATCGACATGTATCGAAACCTTTATGCAAACACTTATTTGTCACTATGTCGATTTAACTGTGCTAAAATTGAAATTGAAGAAGAAGTACAGAACCTTTCTTTTTATTCTAATATATAATAATCTAACTTATCTAAAAGATTTGAAATAAATGCGGAATGTGTCCATTGGACACAGATGATGCTCCCGCTTCCATATCATAAAAGTCATAAACGGACATGACTGAAGACACTTACCAATTGTGTACTAACTTTTATGGTGATAAGAATTGTGTAAAAGTTTCGTAACATTTGGTTGAGGCAAACTAAAGAAAGAAATACAAAACAAAAAATTCAGCAACTTTTTCCCTCTATAAAGAGGCATTGCATAGAACAGTGAAAGTTACACCACCAAAATTCAAAGTTGATCTGCATTTGGTGGTTTTAAGCATTGTGTATAATTTTAATAACATCTGGTAAAGACAAACTAAAGTTAGAGAACAGAAACGGAAATTCAGCAATATTTCTACTTGTAAAGGGGCATAACTCTTGGACGGTTTAAGTGACACCACCAAACTTAGTCTTGTTTTATGGTAATAAGCAATGTGATTAGGTTTCATAACATTTGGTTGAGGCAAACTAAAGATAGAGAACAGAAACCAACATTGGGACATACTGACGGACGGACAAGGGTTAACCTTAATGCCCCCTCCGCCACTGCGGGGGCATAAAAATATGTAAATATAACAATTGATTAAATTAGGCAAAATTCAAAAATGGCCATTGCACATGGTTGTCATAAAGGTTTGAGAATCAAAACAGTATACAATAGTTCGGACCAGCAAATTTTCCTCAGGGCCACAAGGATAATATTTTTGAGAACCATAAAAAAACGCGATTATTCTGCGGTATACAAATAATAATTCAGTTAGGTTTTAAAAAAAATAATAGACAAGCTGTCCTTTTCCACCATATACAATAGAAACATTAACAAATTCTTGCACAATTAATGTAGATCGTTGGTATATATTTCCTCAGATAGAACATGTAGAATTTGTATGCCCCCACTGTAGCAAAGGGGGCATTAAGTTGTACCCTTGTCTGTAAGTACGTCCGTTCCAGAGTTATACCCTTATACAAATGGGAAAAAATGCTGACTTTTTTGTTTCCGTTCTCTAACTTAAGTTTGCCACAACCAAATGTTTTGAAACTTATACACAATGCTTATTTCCATAAAATTCAGAACAGTTAGAATGTTATTGGTGTAACAGGTACTGTCAATAAGTTATGCCCCTTTAAAAATGGAAAAAATGCTGAATTTTCCGTTTCCGTTCTCTTTTTTTCGTCTGTCTGACATAGTTCATCTTACCCTGACCTCATTTTCTTAGAACATTGATAATGTTAAGTTAATATGATACTTGTATTAAAATCTTTACATAACACTTACAGAGTTTCAAAAGTAATTCAATTATAAATAAAACCAACCAGACATTTCAGGGTGAGTCTTCTTGTTTAGCAGATCTTAGTCTAGGGTTAAAGTTTTTAAAGCATCAATCTGTTTCAAAAACCAACAATGAGTTGCATTAAATTGTTACTGTAACTTCTTTATAGCCATTCTTATAGAGAAAGTATCCTGAGCTATTTTTTTTTAAATGTTCATTAAGATTTGTTTTATAGATAATCATGTTATGCCCATTGTTGAAGGATATACGGTGATCTGTGGTTGTTTATTTCTATGTCTTTGCTCTCTCTGGTTGAGAGTTAATTGTCTCATTGACAATTACAACACATCCTCTTATCTTTATACATAGACTTACTAGTAATTAAGTTTTGGATTCATCTTTATTCTTTTTCACTGACAGCATCAGTCTTAGACACGACAACGGGTTATGCGTATTACCATTTTTTTTTTAAACTTCTGAGAAATCTTACATATAAGATTGAAGGGAGGGGGTACATATGCTGCCCTCAACTTTAGAAGTTGTGTTATGCTTAAATTCTTAAAATACTTAGTTCACAAGTAAACACAATGAGATACCACATTTCTTTCAACAAATTTTATAATTTTGAAAGAAAAAAAAAATCAAAAAAAAATCGAAAAAAAAGGGGGGGTGCACCATACCCAGAGTGATGATTTTTCATTTTGTACAAGTATATCTTCATTTATCATATATTCTCCTTTAAAATTAACAAATGTGTGTCAGAATTGCACATATAAATGGAATGTTTTAGCTTTTTAAGTTCAAAATTTTTGATTATTCATCTGATTGTTAATCTGAATTTTGGTGAAAATTGACAATTTTTGACTAAATCTTTTTTTTTAAAGAAAAAAAAACACACGACTTTCTTTTTATTTTCTGAATATATAGAATGTGGTCTTTCAAAATTTGTCAATGACATGTCATGGTATTGTTGGTCTTGGGAGATAAACAGATTTAAAATTTTAAAGTTTTTGAAATTTTTCATTTTCGAATTTTAACACATTTTTAAATGGTTGCTTTGGAAACAAACTATTTAGTAAATTCACAATTTTAACGTTTTTATATAGTTTGGGGTTTTGTTTGTCAATACTGTAAATATACATATCCTTTGTATTGATTAACTTTATTTCTATGGGACTTTAAATTCCCTTATTTTATATTTTCAAAAAGGGTCTTTTTTCACATATTCAGGCAAAATGTTGATTTGATGGTTACCATGGCAACGGGCATAATACAGGGAAAATAAAGACAGAATTTTGACCATCTACCAAAGTTCTTATGATATAGGGCAAAAAAAATTACTTCTGTGACATGCCATGAATCACCTTCTGCATGATTTTTACAAAGACCGGTACTTAAGTTGATGAAAATTATTAAAATATTTTTTACGTATTTGCATCTAATTTGGACCTGGAAACCACTATTTTTCTTCAGTTATGTGTTGTTTTGTCGTACTAAGGAGCTGTTTTTAACGTTTTATCATATCTTACATTGAATTATACATAACACATCTTTCAAGGATTAAAACCCCTTGTAAAATTGCTTGAAAATAAAAAAAATCGAAATTTTGGACTCGTTAGCCGACATTTTGAAACCGGAAGTCACCTTAAGTTACATTAATGTATTGTCTAGTCGTTATTTATGAAATGTCATTTTCTTTTTATCAAATCTAACAATGGATTTTACATATAACACACCTTTCAAAGGATTAACAAATATTGGCTAATTTGTTATGACGCCATTTTCAAAATGTGTGGTGGCCATCTTGAAAAAATGATTATTTTTTCTGGCCAGCAGCGGATTTTTTATAAGTATCATTTAGTTAACCTTTATACCAAATTTCATGCTTGTATCACGATTTGCACAATTATGTCCATAATATCTCCCACTATTTCAGTGAATTTGTAAAAATAAATATCTTTTTTTATTTAAAAAAAAATCAGTTTATATGTTGCATTTCGGTGAATATAGACAATGCAATTTCCCATATAAACTCCCTTTGCCGCTAAAGCTGTGATACTTTTACTTTAAAGTTTCGTAAAAGACGGTCAAAACATAAGGCTGTGACGCATATTTTCAGCATTTATATGCCCCGAACTTAAAACGTTTGAACATCTACTACAATTCTATTTAACCCCTACTTAAGGTCTTTCTCAGAATTTAATTTCCCCTACTGTCATGTGTTTTCATAAGGGATGCCAACTTGCTGAAGATTCACTAATCGGGCTCCGGTGGATTTACCGAGCGATACTCGAGTACTCTCTCGGTAAAACATAATAGATGAAAACAGAATTCTACACTTTTTTGAACATGTATTGTTGTTCGTTGCCTTATGAACGTCAAACGTTATTACCTTGGACTAAATAATAGTTCAAGGAATTTGATATTATAAATAAAAGCCCATTTACTCAATTTAATAATTTTGTTAGCTGTCAATAATCTAATCAAGTCATTAATTAATATATATGGACCAATGAATACTCAAACAACAGTATTTGGGAATCGTATCAATTACATTTGATAATTAACAAAGGGGTGATGATTAGTACTTACTGATGCCCTCCATCATTTTCTGAGGGCCGATATAGGGTGCAACGATTTTTTTTTATCAAATTTGTCTTGGACAAGGCGATTTCTCAAATTTGTTAGGTAACTAATAGTCCTGTTATTGGAAATATATGTTCTGGTAGTACAGAGCCAAAGGTTGGGGAATGAATAAGATTAGCTAAAAGTGTAAGCATTGGAAAAGTGCTCTTGGTCATATATATTATTCCTCTGTTTGGAGGAATTTTAAATAACCAATCATTCGAGTATTATTTGGTAATCTATACTCGGTTCTACCGGGCGATACTCGAGTACTCGAGTACTCGTTGACATCCATAGTTTTTATCCTGGTAGCTTTCCCAAGTTATGTTTCTATAAAATATGAATATGAGAATATATGGGAACCGGTACGTAAACAAAACAAAACATTTATAAATATTATATATCTCCCTAAATGACGTGTGAAAGGTGAACCAGCTGTATTTACAAAGTGCAACCTAGTTTACAGAAGTTACATTCAACAAGTATGATATCAATTTAATCTTTTATGAGCCTCTTATATACTAAGTGAGCAGTTTGAACAAAACAAACTAACATATTGTAGAAATATGGTTCGGGCACAGACGTCTTAAAATCGATGGTTTTTAATGTATGAAGAGCATGGTACTCTTTGAACACTAAGTTTTGTATTCTGATTGGAGGTGGCTGAGAACATGAACATCCCGCTGAGAAAAACGGATGTTGAACTTTGGTGAACCTTTGACTATCAGTCCGAGAAACACCAAAAATAACTCCGGTGTATATTTTAGACAAGTACAACATGGCCTTACTACCAATGATTTCACAGAAGAAACACACTAGAACCCAGTGAATCCCTGTGTTTGAGTCCGTAAGCTCTAACTATTAACAATCTCATATCATTTTTTAAATCTGATTACGTGTTTTCCGTTTGTGATGGATAGGATTTTGTAAAATGTGGATTTTCTTGAAAGAAAAGATGTGAACGAAATAATAATAATACTTTATTTCCGTAAGCAAATACAGCTTATTGGATTTACACAATATAAATATCCAATAGATAATATACAGCATAATATAACATTTATACACACATTATACAAATCAATGAAAGAATTAAGCGGAGTATGACATATAGACATATTAAACTAAAAATAAACAATTGAATAATTAACCAATATGTGCTTTTTCTGCAGAAAATAAATATTTTCCTAGGTTGTTTAGCTCTTTGACATTTCTTACAGATAACAGTTGTACTAATTTAAAAGTAGATGGTTTCTCATAATAATAACTCTTTAAATATTTACATCTGATGTCGTTATATTTATCACATTCTAAAATAAAATGATACTCATCTTCAATAGCATTTGTATTACACATACTACACAAACGTTCATTTCTGGCTATATTATAGTATCTACCTGTTTCTATACATAGTGCATGAGCATTTATTCTATATCTAGTAATATAAGATCTAAACAAACTGTTTAATGGACGACTAAGGTAAAATTGCATAGTGTGGGCATCATGTAAATACTGATACAAAGTACATTTCGACGAATTTTCAAAATATGATAAACCTTCAGAAATATAATTATCTATTACTCTTTGTTTAAATTCAATCAAAAATAATTCACTGTTTCTAACTCTCTGTGAAAACCAAACATCACTGAAACCATATTTACATAATGTATCTCGTATCTTACAAGACCAATTTAGCTTGTCATTTGGATTCACACAACTAGATTCGTACATATCTTTAAATACATGTTTTAAAATACAGTTCTCTGTGTCTAACAATCTCAACCAGTAGGTTTCCATTTTCACATATCTATTTACATACAAGGGCACTCTGCCCAACTCAAAATATACCATGTTATTATATATATAATTAACAGTTCCTTTTCTAACTTTTAAAATTCTTTTCATATAATATAAATGCAATTTTTCTATATCTTCGGCTTTATGAAAGCCCCAGACTTCACTGGCATAATTCATTATACTTGTAACATAAGTATCAAATAAAGATAGTAAAGTTTCTATATTAAATAATTCATCATATGTTTTGCTAAGTAAGCTGAAAGTAGCTTTTCTACCCTGTTCAGTTAGTGTCTTTTGTGTTACAGTAAATATACCGTTATAATTAAACAATAAACCCAGGTAAACAAATTCAGTACATACTTCTACTATGTTACCATTTAAATACCATTTTTCATTATCTTTTATTTTACCTCTATTACGAAAAATTACAATTTTTGTCTTACTTAGATTTATATGTAGCCCATACTGTGTTGAACACTCATTCACAGTATCTATCATTTTTTGTAACTCAATTACACTTTCACTAAAAAGAACTGTATCATCTGCATACATGAACAAATATAAATTTAACATTCTGACTTCATATGGCTGTACCCTGTTTGATTAATTCTATTTCTATATCATTTACATAGAGCGAATATAAAAAAGGAGATAATGACTCCCCTTGCATCAATCCTGCGTTACAACTAAAAAACTCTGAAAACTGACCATCTAACTTAACACATGTTTTCAATTTAGAATACATAGATTTAATTTAACACAATAGATTATTATAGTTATTTCACACTTTAGCATTTTTTGCCATAAAATAAGATGTGAAACGCTATCAAAAGCTTTAACATAATCAACTAAGCAACAATATAACCGTTTTCCTTTACGTAAAGATTTAGCTATAACAGAATGAAGAGCAAAGATTGCGTCCCTTGTACCATATCCTGGAATGAAACCGAATTGCGCATCTGTCAAAATACTGTTTTCTTTACACCATTTCATCAATCTAGTATGTATCACCGATGTGAATAACTTTCCAACGTGAGAAACCAGTGATATTCCTCTATAGTTACCAGTATCATTCATCGAGCCTTTCTTGAATAGTGGTACTAATACGCTAGTAACCCATACTTCTGGGAACCATCCTGTACATAATATAACATTAAAAAGCTTGCACAGTAACGGCAAAAGGACAGTTTTACACTCTTTAATAAATTCATTTAAAATATTGTCATATCCTGGCGCCTTTTCACGTTTTAGTTTCTTCACACATATGTCTATTTCTTGTTCTGTAAATGGGCGATCTAATTCTGAATAAACCACATCATAGTTTCATCATTTACTTGACCGTCTATAATATTGTCTTTTGATACTAAGTTCTTGAAATGTACGACAAAGTCATCTAATGTTAAATTGCTATTTAGTGTTTTTCTTTTTCTTCGAAATTTTCTGTAAAAGTATTTTGGGTTGGTTCTTCTCATCGAACTAAACATATCTCCTCTCTGGGTTTTGTAACGCCTTTTTAAAGTATTTTCCATACGCTTAAATCTTTGTTTTGAAATATTTAAGTAAAGTCTATTTTCCTCACTTCTGCATAAATTAAACTGTGATAATGCTCGTTTGTAAGTCCGGTATAACTCTTTACATTCGTCACTTATCCACGGCTTATCTCGGTTAAAACCAGTTACTCCTAAATTTCGTTTTTTGCCGTTACAATAATCACACTTAACAGTTTTAATCACTTCTCTTTTTGTGTATTTTTCTGTAATGTTTAAAAAAATGTCGTTCGTTTCAGCCACAATTTCGTCAATATTGTCCGTTTCATTCATTCTATTCACAAGATCGCTTATTTTATCTGCACTTGCACAAAGGTCCCTCTTTACTTCATCTTTATACTCTTCATTCCAGTTATAGGTATTATATTTTATAATTTTACATGAACAAAAATCAGTTAATGATAATCCTTTCAGTTTGAAATCAATAATTACAGGAGCATGACATGAAAATGTATTAAAATTACCAATTATAAAAGTATTTACTATAGAAAATGATTCATGAGATAAAAACAAATAGTCAATAACGCTACAACCATAAGTGTGACAGTTGTGTAGCACTTAATGTCACACACAATAAAAAACATTATGTCATTTTGACATTATTTAAGGTTTTTTTTTAACAAATCACCTATCTAATTAAAACATTTAGTGAAATCTTACACTCATAGTTTACTCGGCCAAAACGTAGTAGAAATTAAGAAAATTTGGTAAACTTTCTCTAAAATCTAGTTTGGCGTATTTTGAGTATACTGTCACATTTTGCTAGAAAATCACAAATCACAACAAGATATAACTTTCTTACATGTCTATATCTCGACTCGTCGCACTTTGTATCTGAAAAGAATGGAATTAGAATTTTGGGTAAAAAAAATGTCACTTACTGAAGGCAATCCTTTAAAACAAGAAAAAAAAACCCGAATTAAATCATGCAAAAATCAATGGAAAAAAATAAAAAAGAACGGACAAAATTACAACCACTGGATTACATGCTCCTTCTTATAACAAACCATCCCTTAGCTAGAAATTCGTGCTAAAGCGAATGATAACAGATAATTGTAAATAGCAGTTGGAAAATACATAGCTCATTAGATTTTTCTATAGATTGTACCAAGCTAAGGACAGCACTTTTTAAAAATTTTAAACTATATCAGGAAATGTAATTAATGTTTGAATGTCAATTTAATGGATTTTTTAATGTTCACAATACAGAGGGAGCTCTTGTAGCTTTTCTCTTTTTTAGGGGTATATTTCTAGTTGTCTGTTTTGTATTTCGAAGAATAGACTTTTATTTTCCTTTTATGAGGATAATTTTAATAGGAAATAAAAATTAATCATTTAGTCAGTGTTTTGTATCGACATTTTTTTTATTTCATTTTGGCGGTGATATGTAAATAGACACTTCAAAAGTCAGACGTAACAAACAGAATTGCATATGTTTAACATGAATAAAACAAAACATAATTTATTTATCAATTATTGCAGAATCAATTATCAATTTTTTAAGCGCGGTGGTACGTGTATCTGCATTACGTAATATTGGCAAATTTGCAACAAAGAACTGAACTTCCTGATGACGTCATCAAATAGAATATCCCGTGTTGAAATAACTTAAAAAATAAATCTATTGAAATTCTTAGTCTTTTCAAAGCAGCTTCAAAATACCTTTATGAAAATAATAAAATTTAAAATATTCAAGTGCTTGAGACGGATTGTTACTGGTGGTTCATTTTCTAAATTATATTTTGTTTTATCAATCAGCATCTAGAATAAAAGGGAATATTTGTATATGCATTTTCAATATTTCTTCTTCGGATACCTTCGTGCCTTTACTTCATTCGCATCCAATCAAACCAAAGAAGTTATATATTGATTGGGTTTATAAAGTGGGAAATATTGTACAATAAAATAGTGAAAAACGCATTTGTTATGATGTGCAAATATCTTGTAGGATTGTTGTTTTAATTCATCCTCTGTGGTAATGTTTTAAATTATTTGACTGATGCACATTTATATTGTAGGACAACAGTATTTAACATTTTAAGTTATATTATATATTTATAATTCTATCAATCTTTGGGAACCAATGTCATGAATTTATATGCAAAACTTCCAAACGTTCCCATTTCAAAAACGTGCCCGATACCTTAACACGTGTCTATTTTGCCAGATCTCCAAAACGGCTCCGATAATTGTTACTCGACGAAATATGTTCACTTAAAAAACCAAGAACATCTTTAAACTTTAAGCTTTGAGTGCCGCCAATAACGTTTTCCACAAATTCAACACGACTTAAGACAACGAGTTTTGCAAGATTCAATATACAATATGTTTTTGTATGCACGCATGTAGTTCTAATCTGTATTTTACATGAAATAAAGATAATAAAAAGTTTTCAGTCTTATATAATGTGTATTAAAAATCCACGAGTGTTACCGATACAAAATAAGGAATCTTGCAAACTTTAATCATTGGTGCCTTCGATTATCATATAAACACAAACACTTTTGACTTATTTGGGTTATTTTGTGCCATGCTGTTTTTCATTAAAACGCGAAAAGTCAGTTTCCGATCCGTTACCATTCCACATCGTGAATATGATCAATTATTGATAATACATCCAATTTAAATCATATTTATATATGTTAATATCTAGATTTTCATGAAGAGGTTCATCAAACATTCTAGAGTAAATATATTAAAAGAAAGACACAATTAAGGAAATATTGTACTTTTTTCATAATTATAAAATAAACGGATGTATGTTTGCACCTGCCCTAAGGCAGTAACATGGTGACCATTTGTTGTCGTTTGTTGATATGGTTCATACGTTTTTTTTCGCTTTTCAGTCCGTTGGTTTTCCCGTTTGAAAGGTTGTACACAAGTCATTTCGGGGGCCCTTTATAGCTTGCTTTCCGATGTGAGCTAAATAAACGCACCATAGATACCAGGACTAAATTTTATAAATACGCCAGACACGCGTTTCGTCTACATAAGACTCATCAGTGACGCTCGAATCTAAAAAAGTTATAAAAAGCCAAATGAAGTACGAAGTTGAAGTGCATTGAGATCCAAAATTCCTCAAAGTAAAACTTTGCCAAATACAGCTAACATTTGGCTAAGGTAATCTATGCCTGAGGTAGAAAATCCTTAGTATTTTAAAAAAATTATAAATTTTATAAACAGTTAATTTATAAATATAACAATATCAATGATAATTCGTTTCGTGATTAAGGTGGTACCCAACACTTTGACTAAAATTAATTTGGCTCGTTTAATTTTCTTTAAATTTTTACAAAGTATTTACTTTGACCATTTGATGAGAATGTAAAAATTTCAGAAAATTTGAACCAACCGTTTTATCAGAAAAATTACACTGGTTATATAGCAGTTTGACAAACATTAATTTTGATCATTGAGAAGCTTAATATTCCCTTAACAACACAACGTAATTAAAACGTTTACCTGATTTTACAGAGTTATCTCCCTGTAGTGTTAGGTACCACCTTAAGGCCGTACGTTGACCTTTAATGGTTTATTTTTACAAATTGTGACTTTAAAGGAGAGTTTTGGTATTGGCTCTTATCTTCTTTCATCGAAAACAGAAAATTTAAGACCAATTTAACATGTATTTATTTCACAACAGAGTCTTTTTTCAAAAGGTTACAGTAGCATAAGAAATAGCCATGTAATTCAACGAATGATGATAATGTATTTTATAACTGTTTATCAAAATATAAATACCCAGATCCTACACTTATAATTTTAGGTAATAATTTAGATATTGCTTATTAAATGGAAAATGATAAATATATGTATGGTGTCTTTAAATGTAAAATTTAACAAAAACTTGATGAAACTTCAATTTTGTCTCCAAATGTTAAGAAGACATATACAATATTAGGTCAATGTCAGAAAAAAATAAACTCTTTTGTATGAGGCTGAGAAACTGGGGAAGGGCGAGGTTCTACCGACCCTTTCCCCAGTTTAGCGCTGAGAACAAAAACGTTTTTCTGACATTGACATAATATTGTTTTTACACTGCAACTTAAATTGATAAATTGATACCTTTTTAAATCGTAGCATAATGTGAAAGTTATTGTCATCCCTCTCCTGATTGTGGAGAAAGTGTTCCGTGATGAAATTAACATTATAAAATATAGCTTTGTTACTATATTTAGGAAATAAACACAACTAGTTGCAATTCAATTTTTATTAATTTACGCAAAATGTTCTTGATCCTACTAGACAACTTATACAATCCAGAATATCCAAAACCCCTTGATACCTACGTTTCTACTAGTAGATATTGGAATTGTCTTGTGAACTGGATTTTAGTTAATATAGATCAAACTTTTTATTCCTATTATAGCAGATATTGGAATTCTGAGTTGCACTTAGAGGATACTGGATCCAATAGAATTCTAACTTTTACTGTGACATGAACGTGTATTTTCAACGTGTATAACTATAGTATCAATGTGAATATGCGTGTGTATTTTGTTTTAGCTTTTGCTGATGTAAATCTTGCTTTAAAGATACCTACAAAACTTTCTTCTACTCATGATCCTAGAGCGACCGAGGGAAAAGCTTATCTGTGTTGTTACTCTGCATATGCAGTCGATGGGGACAAGTCAAATTTGGCGTATAATCGAGGCGACTTTTTGTGTGCGAATTCAGCCAAAGTAAATAGTCAGAAGTCATGGTGGGCTGTTGACTTACAAGATGTTTATAATATAGATGGGATAGATATTTTTGGACGGACATCTAATGATCGTAAGTGTTCTCTTTTCCGGTTTCATTTTATACATGTTTATATTACACGTGATTTCGTTTACCTTTTAGCAAGTTTAACAATTTCTGCACGACAAAACTTTATTGGATTCAAATTTGAACAAGATATTTTTTTGTTCAGTTTTATACAGACGTGCTAATAACCTCACATGCCTTGAGTACCATACTTAGATGAGGATCATGGATTTTGAAGATGGAGTGAAACAGGTAAAAAGTCTTTATTAACTATAAAAGTATCGCCATAAGGGGGTGGTGAAAGATACCTGTTGTAAATTACTTTACATTCTTTTATTATAGACATTTTTGGTTAATTGATAAACGTTTTAACGTCGTTTACCGCGGTATTACGTAACTGTATATTCGACGTCGCTACTTAGCGACGATATTGTATTCCTACATGTAGTTTAGATAAAGATTTCGTTCTATGAAGACTTTCTTCATCATTTCTTTAGAATATATGTCAAATTGGTGCCGTGACAAAAAGTACGATGAGTTCTAAACTCAAAGCTATTCGAGCTGGACATCGTGGTGCAGTCACGAAATTACTGAAGCGAGTGAGCGGAGATGTCGAGGAGTTATTGAAGGAATACGATGTCAATGAAATAATTTCAATCAGGGAAATGATACGGAAGAAGGAAACAGTTATCTCGGAACTCAACGACAAAATTGTGGAAGAAATTTCGGAAGAGGATATTCAGAAAAAAATAGACAGCAATCTCTCAGTAGCAAGCATGCACTCATTAACGACATCAGTTAGACCTCAAGTACTTTTGGAAACCGCGATAGTTACAGTCTCGTCCGACAAAACCCATTTTAGTCAAGCAAACGCCTTAATCGACGAATGCGCACAGCGCAGTTTTATTACAAAGGATATGGCAGAAAAACTAAACTTGAAAGCCGTAAGAAATGAAGTAATAACTGTCTCGGGATTCGGTGAAACAAATACGAAGGTAAGACATCTGCAAGTGGCTACTGTTTATTTACGAGTCGAGACTACAGAATTAATACCAACTAATGTACTTATCGTTCCAAAGATTGCTCACCCTATACAAACATACACAAGAAACAAGTCATTTTTTCCGTACTTGAATGGATTAAATTTAGCACACCCTGTATCACATGACGAGGACTTCGAAGTCTCAATATTAATCGGCGCCGATTACTTTTGGGATATTGTAGAGGACAAAGTTATTCGAGGACCGGGACCAACCGCAGTGAAATCAAAAGTAGGCTACTTATTATCTGGCCCTATGCATCGCAATTCATCAGAACTTTTCACTTCGTCATTTTCACCAATCATGAATATCATAAACCCGCACAGACATGAAGAACGTGAGAAAATCAAGACATCGGAGAACTTTACGACAAGCCGTATTCACTACATACCACCGACTGTTAATGCAGATATATTACGAACAGATTTTACGGAGATTGAAAGCGCTTTCAACTATCGCCAAGTATCGTACATTTCGCCGGATCCGTGATCCAGAGCAATTGACACCGTCACATTTATTTCAAGGAAGGAGAATATCACCTGAGAACTTTATGCACACAGAGGACAATATGAACGCATCAACAGAACCAAATGGACTTATTACTACACGGCCAATTGTTAAACTAGACCCTCTTGAAATATGAACAGTAAACTCATTTTGAGGCCCCCAGAATGTTGTAAATTACTTTACATTCTTTTATTATAGACATTTTCGGTTAATTGGTAAACGTTTTAACGTCGTTTACTGCGGTATTACGTAACTGTAAATTCGACGTCGCTACTTAGCGACGATATTGTATTCCTACATGTAGTTTAGATAAAAATTTCGTTCTATGAAGACGTTCTTCGTCATTTCTTTAGAATATATGTCAAAATACCAGAAGAACTTTCAAACTAATGTGTCGAAAATATACAAACAACGTCATTGCTTATAAAGAAAAAGACAAATAGACAAGTGATAGATTATGCATTAAAAAAAAACATAGAAATGAGAATGAGCAAAACGAACTCCTAAAACAAATGCGGATGATATCAGGTGCTCCAGCAGGGGTAAGCGGATCATGCTCCACATGTGTCACTTGACGTGTTGTTCATGAAATAGCAAACCGTGGAATAAGTCTAATTTGGTAGGTCACATTCGTGAAATAAAAATCCATAAAAGGAAGGTGTTTCTTGTGACAGTATACCCACACATGCATGATATGCATGTAAATAGTTATCAAAGGTACCAGAATTATAATTTAATACGCCAGACGTACGTACTATTTACCACTCAATGATACACAGCTATTTTCCAAATCTTTTCGTTCAATCGTCTACTGTCTGCAAAAATGGTTGATTAGCTAACACGGTTGTTTTGCTCTTGTCCACTGTTTCAGTTTTGTATCATGTGATTCAATTATATCACTAATCAATTAAAAAATATATCCTAAGGGAAATAAAATAGAATATGTTTGAAGTCTCTACTCATAACTCGAAAGCAAGGAAGAATACAAGGTAGGCCAAAAGAAAATAAGCAACGACCACTTGGAAAAAATGAAAAATACCGGCCGTGCTCATAGACGATTACTTATCTCAACGAACTAAATACGTACCTCATTTTGTAAATACTTATCTTTCTTAGTAGATACTTGTCTCAATGAACAAAACAATTATCTTACTTATTCATACTTCTGTTGGCGAACCAAGTACTTAGTAATACCTTCTTTGTAGATAATTATCTCAATCAACCAACCACTTACCTTACTTTTGGAAACTTGTAAATATACTTGTCTCAACACACCAAACTATGTACTTGTCTCAACACACCAAACTATATACTTGTCTCAACACACCAAACTATATACTTGTCTCAACACACCAAACTATATACTTGTCTCAACACACCAAACTATATACTTGTCTCAACACACCAAACTATATACCTGTCTCAACACACCAAACTATATACTTGTCTGAATTCACCAAACTATATACTTGTCTCAACAAACCAAATACTTACCTTTTGTGTACATACTTGTCTCAACACACCAAAATATATACTTTCTCAACAATTCAAATACTGACTTTGCTAATATATAAATACTAACCATACTAAGGGAATACTTGAATCAACGAATCAAATAAAAAACTTACTAAGTTGATACTTTTCTCAACGAAACACAATACTAACATAACATAGTAAGTAATTGTCTCTAGGAACCAAGTACCAATCTTACTTTGTAGATACTTACCTCAAAGAACCAAACACTTGCCTGAGTTAAATTCATACTGTTCATTTATTAAAACATGTCCTTTACTTACAGATACTTGTCTCAACGAACCATAAACATGTCTTGATTAGTGGGTTCTCCTTACAACGAATCAAATGCTTACCTTACTTAGACCGTACTTGTCTCTTCAAACTATACACTTACCATTATTATTTAATATTGGTGTCATCTAATCTAATTATAACATTGCATTATAGATTAGTGTTTAAACGTGGAAAATACTTACCTTACTCTGTAGATATTTCTTCTAAAAAACAAATACCAACCATTTATCTTGTACCAACAAAATAAATTTAACTTTGTAGATACGTGTCAAATCAGTAATTAGTAATCATCTACATGAAATATAATAATTCTATATTGCACATGCTCTAATACTATCATATTTTTCAGTTGACCAACTGACAAATTTTGATGTCGAAGTTTTCATGCCATCATTTTCATGTAATAGGTGGTTCAATTTATATGAAGGAGATGTAATTCACTGTCACTTTCAGGCCACAGCAACGCCGAGAGTCATTATAACATGTCCGCCTAACACTAGAGGGAGGTTTGTCCGAATTAAACGTAGAGATACAGCATACCTTACAATATATGAAGTAGAGGTCTATAGTGATACCATAAACAGCCTCAATAAATCAGGTAATCAGAAAAAGGAGATCATCATCATCTTGAAAATTAATTGTACATTTTATCGTACGACAAGGAGAAAAAACAAAGTATAGTCTGCAGAAAATTTGAATATTTAATCCGTTAGGATGACATGCTCTTAATAAAAAAAATGATTTAATTAAACGTTAAAATCTACTATCGACCATTTTTACAAACATATATAAAATGTATTCTTTCTGTTGCAATTGAATTGAGCATAAATCATCTTGTGAATCAAACTAACGCTCTATTGATAAATAAACAGGATTTAGATTTCATATTTGCGCCAGACACGCGTTTCGTTCTTAAAAACGACTCATCAGTGTCACTCGAATCAAATGCAAATTATCAATTATTCGACAAATTCATATCAAAGCTTTACAGATTTTATGTTATACATTTACAAACACATGTAATACATTTACAGATCACCGTACTGCAATGAACAATGTATAATTCAATAAATGCATCACAAATTGGTAAAAAGCTTCAAATACAATTCCTTCATAATCACTTTTATGTTTCAAAAGTCGTCAACGAAAAACCTTGGTAAATATAAAAACTAACACTTGACATACTCTGCAAGTGTCTGATATTTAAATGGGCGTATTGTCTCCTCTGTCAGGGGGAAGAACACTTGCTATGTAACTGAAGTCTATGAAATCCCTTGCAGGTCTCTGATATTCAACATGTTAAAGCCGGTGTACTTTTTTGTAAATTTACGAACGTTGTTTTTTTTATTAGATTCTTCAAGAATTGATACTGCCTATGCATGTGGATATATCGGATACGGATACGTAGGTCCTGTCATGGGAACATCTGTAGCGGACAGTAACATTCACTGTAAAATAATATGCTTCACAAAAACGGCCTGTACTGTGCAGAGTATAACAAGAGCACACGTGTTTGTGCACTAAAAGGTGAATGTATGATTGGATCTCAGTCGTCTTTATTTCCAGACAACAACAAATATATACTTTTCATTCAATAAAACATCGGGAAATGACCAATTCTATATCCGCTTAAAAGTGATAAAATTCAAGAAAAGACACTTTGATAACTTTAGTATTTCATTACACCTATTTACACATTATGAATAAAAGAACACAACATACATTTAAAAAACAGGTATATTTGTACAATGCTAAATACTTATACATGGGAAGTACAAATGTATATTATCTGGATAATATTGTGTTGGGTTTTTTCTTCGAGTGAGTTGGTTTATTTTAACGATGGATTTAACATGCGATAATGTCAATTTTCTTGTTGGTTTTGTTAGAGAAAAATGGGGGGGGGGGGGGGGGGTTAAAAACTATCTATCTTTCATGTAATTTCAGTTCATTTATATGTTTTGGAGTTAAGTGTGACGTCCATTTTATTGACCTAGAACACAATTTCATTTTGAGTCCAGATAAGAACCACCTACGGTGCGGTATTGTCTTGCAGCGTTGAAGATGCACTAGTGGCCTCCGGTTGTTGTCTGCTCTTTGGTTGGGTTGTTGTTCCTTTGACATATTCACCATTTTCATTCTCAATTTAATCATTACATATTTTACAATATTTTGGTTTTGCATTAATGTATCGCTTTATATGATATAGCTTGAGTTAAAAATGCATCTTCATATGTATAGTTATATTACATTGTGTATCTTATACCGCTGGTTTTCAAAGATTAATACGAGTTTGTTTCGTTTTATTCCTTGAATTGTTCGATTTAATTTCAGATTTTTTTAACCAGGTATTGCGTATTTACCAAAATATGAAGAACAAAAAAGATTTAAGAAGTCAATCATGATTAATTCGACAACAACCGACTCGAATTACGTGTTTTACGAAACATAAGTAAAAGATTATACACAAAAATCTGTACAGGAAAAGTCCCTCATGTATACACACTTTACAACAAATAAGAGGACATAAGAACAAACAATAGACACACTTTTAATACTTAGACAAGAATTCATGCATTGAATATAAATTTGGTGACTGGGAACGGCCGTTTATCTTCAAAGAGGAGGGTCATGTTTTTTTCATAAAAAAAAATATTCTGATCATTTCTGGTGAAAAGAATATAATACCAGATAACAAAAACATCCTGAATTCAAATTTAACAATATCTTTTAGCGTCGAATTTCTGAATCAAAAAAAAAAACGTGAAGTTAAATCGTTGCTCCTTAATTTGGTGTTTGTTCAGTAATTGTCGAACAGCTACCAATTTTTCCTCGAATAACCTGCTGATAAGATATCACTGTACTTTAAGTTATTTAACTTAACAGTAAAGAAAAGAAAAAAAGATACTTGCTGCTATATAGGGGATGTTATATCTCACGAAATTATTTGAATTTAAAAATAACTATGTGAAACTCATATATCCAATCTAACTTGAGATACGGGTACAACATATAAATTAAGTACAACCTTATGTCTATTTTTACATAAAGATATTGACAACTATGTCTCGATGAAACCAAAATTTTGAAAAAAAAGAATGATTGCAGCTTCCCAATTGTGAACTTTCCATTTCTTTATGCAACATCCCAGCGCCAACATGTTGAGTATACATGAGAACCACTTTATCGTTTGTACTACTACACCAAAATCAACATTACCGATCAAATGTGATATATATAACATGTATAACCGTATGTGTTTTATAAACACAGATCACTACATTGTTGTAGCAATCATTTAGGTGTTTATTGACGGAAAACAAATGATAATTATTGATGGTGGTCAGGTTTGTGATTTACCATACACATGGATGTTCATGCGGATGCAAACGAGACAGAAAGGCAGCGATAAGTATAACCTATGGACATAAAGAGGTCACAAAACAAGTTGATAAAGAATATTTTAAGCTCAACATTTTGTAATAACTGGAACAAATATAAGATTTAATATTTTTTGAAATCTGGAATTTACTATGCCAACAGAAGAAATAAGTCAAACTCCGATGGATGTAAACTTTAATTGATGATGGCCTGCAACAGAAATATTATTGACTCTATGCACATTTATTTGAATTGGACATACTTTGTTATATTTGCAACTTTTTAACTTTAGGCATTTTGTTTGGCAAGTGGCCCTTCTACTTGTTTACAGAACTCGTTTTACTTGATAAGATATTTTTCATAGAATGTAAGGTGTCTGGCACAACTATGTATTTTCCTGAAAATATAGTTCAACTCATTATAAGTCCTAAAAGTGTCTCAGTAAGTAAATAATTAAGTTTTACTATCGGTCCATCTCATTTCTGTTGTTTCTCCGTGAAGAGCCATACGAAAGTCCACGTGATAAAGGCGCCTAAAACTGAGACTAGAGAATCAAAGATGAAATAAACACTATATTTAGACTACATGTCAAAGATAAAGGAAACGAGCTGTGTGTTTTTGAAAATCAAATAGGAATATATTCGAAATTACATAAACATTCAAATAGTTCGGTTCATTCATAACAAGCGAGTATATAATGATATCGATACGAGTACGGTGGAGCCATATGAAAATACTCATATGATCATAAGCATACGTATATGGTGCACATACTAATATGTTTTAGAACGTTAATACAAATTCTTATGTAAATTCTAAAAGGGGGAATTCAATAAAGACGGACTTATTCGAACTTTCGTAGTTATCAATCAACGGGAGAATGTGAAAAAAACGGTCATCTTCCTGACTTGGTACAGAAATTTTATAACGAAAATGTTGGGGTAAATCGATTTTTATAACTGACTATGCCCCCAACATGTACGACAGTTTGACAGTCAATATGATATTATTTTCAATTTCTTCAAAAGGGTAGCCAACAAAGGAATAACTTGAGTAATATTGTTTAAACTACAGTAAAACAATTAGAATTTAAAGACAATGTTAGATTCGGTATATCAAAGAACTCCAATAATTAATTTTTTTATGAAATCAAACACAGTTTAAGTTTAGACAATTTTTGCCACTTATTTCTAAACTGTTAGGACAGAAACTCCCAAAATCAATCACAACCTTTCGTTTGTTTTCATTAACCTTGTGTTTAAATTTCATAGATTTCTGTTTACTTATACTAAAGATATTGTGCGAAAAACAAATGTCTTCGAAGGAGGACGACGACGACGTGCTACCAATATTCCATCGTAAAAAATAATTTGTTGCGGTCGTAAAAAAAAGTCTCGTTCGTTCATTAACAGTAAGTGATAAAGCTTTGAGTTAGAGCAATCGACATAACATGAGTTCGATGGTCAAATCACGCCATGCTGTTCCATTTAACCAGAACTACAAACCCTGTGTCTTTCCTTAGATTCGATTTCATCAGGGTTTTTTTACCTGGATTTATCTTTTTTGCCGTTTTTATTCTGCCAAAATTTTATTGTGAATTAACAAAAAAAACTGCTTTCTCAATTACCAATCACTATCAAAGTCTTCTTCCGTGTTAATGAGATGAAAACATACATATAGAACTTCTATTATTGTCTAGATCTTTTGTTGCTTAAATTTGGTAAACTTGTAGACAAGTTTCAATCAGTTGAATTTTAACATATTAATTATTTCGTTTCTGAAGACGTTGAATTTTTAAATTGTCGAAATGGAATTTCACACATCAGATCAGACAAAATATAATAAATGACGTTGGAAAACATGATCACTTTTTGATCTAGATTCGTGGTGTTGATACATATTGTACTATTCTCCAATCCGAAAAGTTGCACAACTTGAAAAATAGGAAACACCAAACGCTATTGGTAATCGTCTTTCATTATAATCAATATATATGTAGTCTTACATCACCAATAATAAACAATTAATATCTACAGTTGTAAACAAACACGGACGTGTAATTGTTATTAATAACAAACAGTTTTGAGAAATCATTGTTAAAACACATTCCATATGGACTGTTAATACCAGTGTCTTTGTTAAGAATTTCCATACAGTTTTCGCCAGCTGGTGACATTCTATGAATGTTGCTGTTATGGAAATCACTGTAATAAACGTTACGTTGTGCATCAAGTGTTACACCTGCTGTTCCCGAAATGTCCTTACTATATACTAGTGTTCCATCTATATTGATACATGATAGTTTGTTATGACATCTAACAATGAATTGCCCGCGAATATCATCGTATGACATAAAGGTAATGGTATCATGTCCATGTTTAATGAATTTTAAAATTTTCCCATTTTTGTCTAAAGTTTTTATAATACCATCCTTACCACCAACGTAAACTCTCTGATGCTCAATTGTGATACCAAAACATGGAAATCCAACGTTAACTTTGTTGTCCCTTGTCATCTTTGTAGTGTTTATAAATTGTATCGATTGCTCGTCAGGTAGAGTAACAATTGCTCTGTCTGTACAAGGTATCACAACAACACCATAAGGAAAAGAGGTAAGTATTATCTCTGTCTCATAAGTATCGCAGTCTCTGTAGACATACAGTTTCGGATCACTTTTTGATCCATTAGTCAGGAGCAGCTTATTGTCGACTGTGACTGCCAGATCTTTAAGATTTTCCAATCCGATTTAACTTGAACTTTTACTTCCGTATCCTTTTCAAACCTGGCAATGCGTTTTATTTGTTCTGTCATGATCTCGGTCTGCTGAAATATCATGGATTTGAATTGAATTTGACAAGGTTTAACGGTCTCGGAAAGTTGTCCAAAAAAATCAATCCTTATTTCTTCCTTTGCATCGAAGGCTATATCAATTTCATTTGAACTGTATACCATCTGCTGGACATTGAATTCCGCGCTTTTGATAATTAATGCATGCTGGTGTAAAGCGCAAAATAGCTGATTATTTGATCCATGATCTTTAAGAAAATCAATTTCGTTCTTTCTTGTTTTTAATCTGTTGAGAACTTTCGATATTTCTTCTTTATGCTTGTTAATTTTGATTTCATGTTCCCGTTGGAGCGACGACAGTTCAGCGTGAAGATGGCATTCAAGATTATCTATATGTTTCAATAATCGGGATTTTATTTCGATGATTTGTTTGGTTATAACCGATTTAGTTTTAGAAAGTCGTTGTAAGTTTAACTCTTTGCTATCTTGTAAATTATTTAATGTTGCAATACAATAGTCTACGTTTTCCACATAGTTAGTGAATAGTTCAGACTTTTGAACATCTTTCGAGGCATGTTCCAATGGCAGAACGTTTCCACATTTCCTGTGTTGTTGATGGATACAGGCTCTACAGCAAAGGAGTTCATGATATGCCCAGTAATAATCCAAAAGCATTTCCAAATGCACGTTGCAGAATATTTGTTCTGATATTGGTATATTTGAATCGACTGATGAAAAGTCGATAACATGATGCGATTTGAATGATTTGAACCTTGTATGTGACTCGGCACAGGATGAGCACAGTCGCTCATCACAGTCGGAGCAATACTGTGTTGCTGATACTGATACATTTGCCTCTGTGCACGGATCACATAAACTCGCTGTAGCCATTTGAGTCGGCTGAAAAAGAAAATTAATTGGTTTAAACAACGTGTGAAAAATAAAAAGTCACATTTTCCTGAATAATCTTGATATATACAATCACACAATGTCCCGTTTGTCGCGTGTAAATAATTTTGAAATGTAGATCAATTGCTATAACCAAGTATTATGGAAAACTGGTATTTCAAAATCACAAATTGAAGCTCTTGATATTTCATTTTGTAAGAAATAAACGGTTTTTTTACAACTGTAAATTTGCATTTTGGTAAAAGATATGTTATAGATAATGCATATTTTAAGGTTTTTCTTGTCGTAGAACACACCGAGGGGTGTCAGGATTGATCAAATGAAAGACCGACCGGAGGGAGGTCTTTCTTTGAACAATCCTGACATCCCGAGGTGTGTACTACGACAAGAAAAACCTTAAAATATGCATTATCTGACTTATATACCGTCAAAAAAATATTAGTTTTATAAAGATTTGGAAAATTTTGTATCCTATTTTACCGACAACATTTAAGTGGGATATTCCTTTCTAATGCGTTATGGTTTCAATACGCCCTACGGCTCATTTAGAATGTGAAACAAAACTCACTAAATAATTTAGATATAAACCTTTTAAAATTATTATCCATACACAATAAAAAATATTACTGTAACTGCATGAAGTAAGACACAAATGTATTGTTACCATCCGATAACGGTGTATGACAAATACAAGACACATTGTAAGTAATTTATTTGTACCACTTAGCTTATGGAAAAGGGGGAGGGGGTATGTTTTTTTTCTATTTGTTATGTTATTTCTATCGCGAAAAAGTGGTTATTTTTTTAACAGTTTTACTTGAATCGAATGAAACATTCAGAAAGATTGTCTTTTGACTAGCAATACATTTTATTAAAAGATAATCAGGATATAATTATATACCATCTGTACCCGACCCTTTCGTGAGTTACGTTAATGTTTTTCAATAGAATATAAGATTATCTTATTAGTTGATCTTTTGATAGTGTAAAAGGTATACATAAATTTTGAAAAGTTAAAAACTGACACGAAGACGAATATAAATACATCTAGGTCACAGTATATTTTCCTATTCAGTGTCTATCGTTCTGAACATGCATGAAATATTTGCCACTGGATGTTAAGCAAACAACCAAAAATCAATCAACCTATTCAGTTTGACTCAATGAGATTTTCAAAATCTTTCACACGAATATGTTAAATCTGGATTTATTTTATGAAAGTCTACATTAAAATTCATCCGACATATATGAAAATGTTTCTTTATTGTAGCGATACATTAACAAAACTTCACGTACTTTAGGTTATTTGTTTCTAAAATTAAAATGCGGGACTTAAATGACGGTTTCTTTTACACCTATCATCGATTGAACTTTAAAAAACAAATTTCCAAATCGGCAACAAAAAGCTATTAGACGAATAAAGTTTTGAAGTAAATCATAGATTGCATGTTTATCAAGGAAAATAATGACCTCACACAGGTCATTATTTCATGCCTTGGAGCATATATCATTGAAACATGGTATCGTCTGGGTTGATTCTGAAAAAGAATGACATGTCGTTCTGAAAGAAAATAACTCCATATAGGTATATAAGGTTATAGATAATGCATATTTTAAGGTTTTTCTTGTCGTAGAACACACCGAGGGGTGTCAGGATTGATCAAATGAAAGACCGACCGGAGGGAGGTCTTTCTTTGAACAATCCTGACATCCCGAGGTGTGTTCTACGACAAGAAAAACCTTAAAATATGCAATATCTGACTTATATACCGTCAAAAAAATATTAATGTTATAAAGATTTGTAAAATTTAGTATCCTATTTTACCGACAACATTTAAGTGGGATATTCCTTTCTAATTCGTTATGGTTTTAATACGCCCTACGGCTCATTTAGAATGTGAAATAAAACTCACTAAATAATTTAGATATACACCTTTTAAAATTATTATCCATACACAATAAAAAATATTACTGTAACTGCATGAAGTTAGATACAAATGTATAGTTACCATCTGATAACGGTGTATGACAAATACAAGACACATTGTAAATAATTTATTTGTACAACTTAGCTTATGGAAAAGGGGGAGGGGGTATGTGTTTTTGTTCTATTTGTTATGTTATTTCTATCGCGGAAAAGTGGTTATTTTTTTAACAGTTTTACTTGAATCGAATGAAACATTCAGAAAGATTGTCTTTTGACTAGCAATACATTTTATTAAAAGATAATCAGGATATAATTATATACCATCTGTACCCGACCCTTTCGTGAGTTACGTTAATGTTATTCAATAGAATATAAGATTATCTTATTAGTTGATCGTTTGATAGTGTAAAATGTATACATAAATTTTGAAAAGTTAAAAACTGACACGAAGACGAATATAAATACATCTAGGTCACAGTATGTTTTCCTATTCAGTGTCTATCGTTCTGAACATGCATGAAATATTTGCCACTGGATGTTAAGCAAACAACCAAAAATCAATCAACCTATTCAGTTTGACTCAATGAGATTTTCAAAATCTTTCACAAGAATATGTTAAATCTGGATTTATTTTATGAAAGTCTACATTAAAATTCATCCGACATATATGAAAATGTTTCTTTACTGTAGCGATACATTAACAAAACTTCACGTACTTCAGGTTATTTGTTTCTAAAATTAAAATGCGGGACTTAAATGACGGTTTCTTTTACACCTATCATCGATTGAACTTTAAAAAACAAATTTCCAAATCGGCAAACAAAAGCTATTAGACGAATAAAGTTTTGAAGTAAATCATAGATTGCATGTTTATCAAGGAAAATAATGACCTCACACAGGTCATTATTTTTTGCCTTGGAGCATATATCATTGAAACATGGTATCGTCCGGGTTGATTCTGAAAAAGAATGACCTGTCGTTCTGAAAGAAAATAACTCCATATAGGTATATAATAATGCATAATTAGAAAAAATCATCAGGTGTCAAATATCGTTGATGATCATCATTCCCTTCGCCTGTATCACCCTGCTCTGTTACTCTGTACTTATCGTATCACGGCTTTGAGACGTGAGAAAGCATTATCAGCGACGTCACAATGTGTGAGGGGACGTAATCATGCTTGCTTTCATTTAGTTTAAAACTGTCTTAGGAAGGGGAAAACGACTAGTAATAGAACGATAAATAGATCTTCGCGTTTTCTGTAGAAGAGAATTGATCAGAAGAAGTGGATTCGTAAACGATAACCAACGAGCGACTTAAGTCCACTTATTCTGATCAATTCTTGAGCTTAAACCATTTCTAGTACAATGACTGTCGGTGTCATGATCTGACAATGAATCAACGGAATTTCATGAACATTATTTCGTATTTTATAAGTTAAAAAAAAGGCAGAAATACAGTTTATTGACATCATTGACAGATACACGCTAAGAGTGATATACAAATAATAATTTTTATCAGCACTCGTGGTCTAGTGGTATCATGCATCGAATTTTTTAGATATGTTTTTCCTTTATTTAGTTTGATCAGGATTTCTATTGTCACTTTCAATTGTAATGGGCTACGAGACCAACAAAAACAGGACTACGAATTTACATTGTTTAACGACAGAAGGTATGAGATAATGTTCTTACAAAAAATTCATTGGGATGATGTTTTAGCAGATAGAATTGAAAAAAAGTAATACTAGGGCCATTTGGAATGGTGATATTATTTTATTGTAATAAAAACGATAAACACAAAACAGGTGGTGTAGCTATTATGATACGTAAAAATACTTTTGAAAAGTCAAAAGAAGTTCAAATATTTTATGGTAGAATTTTACATTTAGATGTTGATATGAATGGCAAAAACATTGATTTATACAATATTTATGCTCCGAATTCTTTACAAGAAAGATTTGATTTTTTCAGAATATTCATTCGAAAATAAAGTTTTAGAACAATGCTGTTGTAAGCGGTGATTTTAATACACCTTTAGGTGCACTAGCCAGAGGCGGTAAAACTACTCATAGGGAAGACAAAGCTGTATGTGCATTAAAATTGATTTTTAATGATAATGTACTTTCTTATTTTTATAGGAAACGAAACCCGGATGAATCGGGTTTTTTTTTTCAAGAAACCAAATTGTTAAAAACAATTTCGACAGTCAAGAAATGATTTTCATTTAATTTCTCTAAGTTTAAAACCATTTGTTAAAAATATTCATCATAATGACTCCAGTTTTAATGACCATAGTTTGTATCAAGGATTTTAGATTTTAGAACTGTAGAACCTGGAGCTGGTTTGTGGATTTTAAATAATCAATTATTAGATGACGAAGGTTTTATAGAAAACATTAAGAAAATAATCCGAGAAGAGGTGTACTCTAATTTTTTTTTTAGTCCTCTCACTTGACATGATAATTTTAAGCGATTTGAACAGATATATAGTAAGGATAAAAAAAGAGACAAAAAGAGATTATTATTCAAAATAAATTAAATGTCAGTTAAGGTGCCGAAGCTAATGGTGTTTGGATTATTATGAATCAGTATGAAGATTTAAACTATTAATTAGCGGAGATTGAGAAAATTAAATGTCAAGGCACATTATTGATATCAAATGCCTTTTGGTCGGTAGATGCTGCTTATTTTTTACAATAAGAAAAACAGAGACACCAATCAAAACTTATAACTGAATTAAAAAACAATGAAGGAAAAGTTTCTCGTGATACTGGTTAAATTTTAGGCATCATTTTTAATTTCAATTCAAATCTATATTCTTGTGTCAAAACAAACGACGATGACAAAAACAAGATGTTGAATTTTCTAAGTAGACCAATAGACATTTCAGATTATGAAATGTGCGAGTCAGATAATACTTTTTGTTGCTGTGTAACATAGTTTTTCGGTATATTTCTGTACATCATTTAAACCGTTATTTTTCTCGTTTGAATTAAATTGTTAAATATCTGTCATTTCGGGGACTCTCCCTCTGGTTTCTTTCGACCCTCTTTTATAGCTGACTAAGCGGTTTTTTTCTCATTATTGAAAGTATAATGATGTCCCATACATGTAGCTGTTAATTTCTGTGTCATTTAGTCCCTTGACAATCGTAATAAATATTCTTATATATATATAAATTGTAAAGGGAAGGGAGTCGGTGAAGTGGCCAGTTCTTCGTCCCTATTCGACCATATGGATACCTGATATCAAATGAGGGCTAAACAAAAGACAATAAATCAAAACTCATAATGTGGCGTATGAAACTATTATTAGTATTTTAGAAATCTAAAGTTGGTCTGCATTTTCCAGACATAATGCTCAAACTGTTTGCCTTTAGGTTAAAATTTCTTTGTAAAGTATTAATTTCGGATTGTTTTGCTTTGTAGAAAATAGAAAATATGAATCTTGGTAAAGAAATTTTACTTTATGAATTAAAACAGTCGTGTCATGCAAAGCTTCCATATTTCGTGCGAGAAATGTTGCTTGCATGGAGCAAAATTAATACTTATATTGCCTTTGAAGTAAATGAAAATAATATTCACGAGATACCATTATTTTTGCAACTCTAGTGTTACAAATGAAGGTAAATTACAAAATTATATTCCTTTCAGTTTTGCATGTATAACAAAAGTTAAACATTTAACGTATGAAGTAAATCCTGGTTTTTCAAAATTTATTGCAATCCATGAAATTTTATCTGAGAAAGATGCTGATCTAAAATATGATGATGTCTGCAAATTTTATAAAAATATGCTTGTCAGTCTGCCTCCTGAATGGGTACATTTTATCAATGAAAATATTAATCCAGTTTCAAAGAATTTTGAAATAACTGCAGAATATTTTTCTTTTTCTGTTGATGATAAAGAAGTTCCTATGCCGCAAAGTACTCGAACCTTGTATAATCTCTTAAGCTGGTACCTAACAATACAGGAGATAACTCTTCAAAATCAGATAAACGTTTTTTTAACGTTGTGTTGTTAAGGGAATATTTAGCTTCTCAATGATCAAAATTAGTATATGTCAGACTGCTATTTAACCAGGGTAATATTTCTGATAAAATGGTTGGTTCAAGTTTTTTGAAATTTTATATTTTTGTCAAAGGGTCAAAGTAAGTACTTTTATAAAATTTCATGAAAATTAAACGAGAAAAATTGATTTTAGTCAAGGTGTTGGGAACCACCTCAATACAATTTGTTGGAAAATCGCCTGTATCAGAATCTTATTGGATCGAAAAGTATCAAGAATTAGAAATTTCAAAATGTTATTTTTTCAAATTTATATATCTTGCCTGGTGAATGCAGGGAACTTTATTCTAGAGTACTCCATAGAACTTTGTTTACTAAAGTAAAACTATTTAAATGTAACATGACTGATAATGACACTTGTCCAGTGTGTGCACAATCTAGAAAAGATTTTAAGAACACATGTTTATTAATAGTGTCACTTTGTCACAATTTACTGATTTTTTGAAAGATTTTTTATTAAATTTTATTTGTAATGATGATGATAACTTTGTAAATACGCTAGGTTTTGACCAAGCGATGCTTATGGTTTTTATAAGAGAAGTATCGGGTTTAATTTTTATTTCGCTAAAATTTTTATTTATAAGTATAGCAAGATTTAGTATCTATAAAAGAAGAAATGTCATATTGTTGAATCCTCAAGCTAAAATCAATAAAGTAGACTATTTTATAAATCATTTTCAGAAAAAAACACATCTCTCACGATTTTTATCTTTCAAATCAGAGAAAAGATCATTTATTATTAGAAAAAATATTTTATATTGGACAATCCCGTTATAAAAGTAACAGATAACCATGCAGAAATATTCTATCAATTATAATAGATATAGGAAGATGTGGTGTGAGTGCCAATGCGACAACTCTCCATCCAAATAACAATTTATAAAAAGGTAAACCATTATAGGTCAATGTACGGCCTTCAACACGGAGCCTTGGCTCACACCGAACAACAAGCTATAAAGGGCCTCAAAATTACTAGTGTAAAACCATTCAAACGGGAAAACCAACGGTCTAATCTATTTAAAAAAAAACGAAAAACGAGAAACACGTATATATTACATAAACAAACGACAACTACTGTACATCAGATTCCTGACTTAGGACAGGTGCAAACATTTGCAGCGGGATTAAACGTTTTAATGGATCCAAACCTTCTCCCTTTTTCTAAAACAATAGCATAACATCACAACATAGAAAAACACACGTTAAAATATCAATTGGCAGACTTAACTCATCAAAAAACGTAAATTAATACACAATGAACGAATAAATTTGATCTGTGATATCTGAATGCAAATGCAGAGTTAATAAAATATTAGAAACATACTTTAAAAACCAAAAAGCAAACAAACGAGTTCAAACAAAGCCATGACAAGACACCACTGAGAAATATTTAACCCTTCGAAAATATTGATCAATATTCACTTTAGAAAAAAAACGGTTTTAAAAAAAATAATTTAAATCTTGAAGTTTAAACAAATTTAGTAAGAATTAGTGAAAAATTGAAGATATTACAAATATTTAAAGCTGGTATACAGACAAGATCCATATAAATATAAAATAACAAAAAAGCATTATATAAACAGTATCAACAGGTCGAATTAACAAGAAAATACGATTTGAGAGTACTCGCAGTTACTGACAGATAGTTAAAAGCCAAAACCTCGTTTTTGAGAGGATAACATATCGTAAGTTAAAAGTTTAAAGTTATGATATAAGTTATCCAAAGTTAACATGGTGGTCAATGGATTCTTGAAAAATAATCCAATGTTAGAACAATAGACTGGCGTCAGAGAAATGGGTTAATCTTTTATTCAACTGAAGGATTCCAACACGAATTCAAATGGGTGTGGGTCATTAAGAATTATGGATTTGAACTTAAAGGAAAAAATCCAATTCCACTCAGTTAACCATTACTTTAATTAGTTTTTAGAGATGCTGCTGTCTTCAAATAAATGTCTTATCAGTAATTAAAAGTTTTTGGTTAACTTTATTTGACTTATTTAACTTGATATCACTCAATTAATTTCATTTGTTATGTGTGTTATAAAACTCCAACGAAAACGTTCCAATCTTTCAGTAAGACAATAAGTACAAGTAGTTAGGACTGATATTTGAGCTTGAATGTAATGCCAACTAAATGACAAAAAAGATGAACTGACTGAATATTAAGGTAAAAGGAGAACAAAAAGACGACTAAATAGCCCAATGTTTTCTATATTCGGAAATTTCATTACAAAAGCATTAAAGGCTGTTTGTAAGAACAAAAATACGTACTTCTGATCCGAATTACATGGAGAAAAATCTCCAATTATGATTTCGTACACTTTCTAATTATTTGAAATAATCTTTCCTATCATGACTTCCTTGATATAGAGTTGCTGCTCACAAGAAAGATTTTGAACCAAGTTCAAAATAGTTAAGTTGAAATAATCCTTTCTTATTTTAGCCAGCAAGAGTTGGTAGACCGCTATGGAATAACCGTTCAAGAGATGATTTTGGATATGTTCTTTATGTCGTAACTACAACCCCCTTCTATTTTCACGAATAAGAACTATTGAATAATATTATTAACATGGTTTGTAATATAATGAGCAACACGATGGGTGCCACCTGTGGAGCAGGATCTGCTTTCCCTTTCGAAGCACACGAGAGCATCCCAATTGTTTGGAAGGGTTCATGGTGCTTAATCGTCAGTTTTCTATGTTGTGTCTTTTGTACTATTATTATCTGTTTGTCTTTTAAAGATTCTCAATGCTCTTTAACTTTGTACTTGTTTGTCTTTATAACTATGTTGATCCTAGCATCATGAGTCTTATTCACGAAACTCGCGTCTGGCGTACTAAATTATAATCCTGGTAACTTTGATAACTATATATAGTATTAAATTATAAGCCTGGTACCATTGATAACTATTTACACCACTGGGTCTATGTCACTGCTGGTGGATGTTTCTGGGGGTATCATCAGCCTAGTAGTCAGCACTTCGGCTTCTTAAGGGCATACGATACAGTTACAGGGGAGGTAATGACGTTGCTAACGTAAAATGTTATTTTCGCGACGTCAAACTGTGACATATCGGGAAAAGATGCATTTTTCGACTGATTTTTATCATTCAAACTGATTAAATTTGAAAACGAGTTCATGGACCCCTATTTTTCAAAACAGCAATGTGTTTCATTTTGCAGAGAGATTATGTGACCCAAATTTTATAAAGCTGTAAATAGAGGATTTTTTTTAATTTTGATAAACATGCAGCAAAAAATGACGTATTTTCCTCAATTCATGAACATTTGTATGAGTTATTTCTGAAGAAAAAATGCATACTTTTTTAGGATACTTATAAAATACAGAAATTGCTGATTATTTAACAAACAACAATTAGTGTTTATCTTTTATCACAAAAAAGTTATGTCTTTCTTTCGAAAAAGAAATTACGGTCAAAAATCTGAATTTTGAGCAAATATACAAAATTTCGACCTCATTTTACTAAAAAAGTAGCACATGAAGGTATATTTTTTATTACATATTTGATTTAATCAGGTAAAAAATAGCCTATATGCAAATTTTCACGAACTTGTAAATACAGGATCAAAACTGTATCGTATGCCCTTAATAGCAATTAATAGTCAATAAGTGTTGTTTTTTTTTTATATAAATTTCTTGTTTACAAAACTTTGAAATTTTCGAAAAACTACAGATTTTCTTATCCAAGGAATAGATTACCTCAGCCGTATTTGACTCAACTTTTATGAATTTTAATTCCTCAATGCTCTTCAACTTTGTACATGTTTGACTATTTTGATCTGAGCGTCACTGATGAGTCTTAAGTATACGAAACGTGCGTCTGGCGTATTAAATTATAATCCTGGTACTTTGATAAATATTAGCCATGCCGTTACCAGTTTATTATCGATCTATGATTGTAACTGTCCCTCTAATTCCTTCGCCCCTCTTTTTCAATACAGGTTGTACAGTGATTTCAAGTCCTTCAATCAATGGCAAATTACCAAAATATTTAATCTTTTCTTGAATGTCTAGTTATGATCCAAGTATTTACCAAACAATCAAAACATTAAAAGATATTTTCTCAATTTTCAATTTAGAGTTTTATCGCTAAAAATAATTGACTGATTAAAAAAAAAAATTATTATATTTATAAAATAGTTTAACTCGATTTATTTCACTTGAATGGGCGGGGTTTAATCAGTTCGCTTAATAAGCCAGTCCATCTATAGATGGTTGTTTTAGGATAAACTCGTCAATGAAGTGTCCAGTCATTTTTTTGTAAATTTCTTTGATGACACTGATAGGAGATTAGAAATGAATAGTAATTATAACGGCAATCATCTTTATCACAGACATCTTCAAATAGACTCCATATGGAAATTTTAAAAACGTAGGCTCCGCCCGATCAGTTGAAATAACATTGGTAATACTAAACATTTCTGATGTTCCAAGGATCTCTTTTGCAACCATTTCATGTAAGTAAAGTAAAACGATGTAATGCAAATTCACCTTTTCTTCAATTAACCTTGTCTAATACCGGATAGTAGTTTTAGCACGTTTCGTCGATTTGTACTTTTCACACAGTGCATTTTATTTCTTTATTAGTATTGTAAGGTAAACAACATGAACAATGAAAGATACTTTCATATATCCACTTTCGCTGATCACGGATAAATGTATGGACATTCACTTCTTAAAAAATTATATGTGTATTGTCAAACAATAACTAGCATGTACATAGGGAAAGGAAAATCTTAAATTTGAAATTAACTTTCGGTTTCAACTATGTCAGACTTTTATATCCCAAAATGTGTAGTTACATAATATGCATAATAATAACACTAAAATCATCCACCTTTTTTAAAACCAAATAATTGCAGTGTTACCTCTACACGTTTCATAAGTTTTTTTGAAGTTTCTTGAAGACACAAGTACGGACACACATACCAGATTCAAGATGTCTAAACAAAGTTCAAGCTATTTGTATGGAAAGCTGTATCAAACAAAGTTTATTCCTTCCTGGATTGGAATACATGAAATGAATGCATTTCAGGAGATATGAACCTGACGAATTTGAATTTTCTGCGCAACTCGAACTGTCGGTAAAATACGAAATTCATTATTGTACAAATAAACAATAAATATAAAATTTATAAAAATATTGAATATATTGAAACTTTTGTTATAAATAAAAGTTGTTTCATTGTTGTTTTATGGAAACAGTTTTGCGATCGCATGATTACGACATCGTTTAACTTCAGGCGCCATTTGTAAACAACAACAGTCGTCTGATGTAATGTAACGTTTGGTAGCTGCAGTGATGACAAGAATACATAAGCAAGGCTTCAAGTCTAAAAGATATCTGAAGGTGTCGGAGAGTCAACATGACCGATGGACCAAAACATCGACTTACTCTAATGATCACAACTATTTTTCGAGTAAGTAATCCATTTGATTCCCGAAAAATACACGACAACATCAACACAACTAGTATACAGTATATAATATCACAATAAATAAATTATATACGTAAAATTATGTTGACCATAAAGATAATCTGTATATAGTATAAGTCCGAGATTGCTTTTATATCCAACGACTGTTTCGCCAGAAAAGCGTGGACTGAGGGACCCTCGTTGGCACAGCCACAGCCAGCTTGTGCAAGTTGTGGCAAACCACAGGAATCGGAAGTTTCTGAAGCTCTGATGATAGTCGACCTTATTATTTACAGAATTTTATTGATAGAACTTCCGATTCCTGTCAATAAAATTCTGTAAATAATATTGATAAAACTTCCGATTCCTGTGCCTGTGGGCAAACAGCCGTTGGACGTCAGAGCCATCTTGGACTTATGAGTTTTAACACCAGTAACTGAGTAAGGTTAACATTTGCTTTCAAGAATAAAGGTCATAGACTAGTCATATTTTAATTCCACTTTCATATAAAAAAATCAAATACTCTCTCATAATCTTTATTAACTGTAAAAGTTGAAGTTAGCCCCAGGATGTGAAGTCTGTTTCACGCCTAGTCAAAATAATTAGGACTCTGGCAAGGCTATTTTTTTTTCTGGGACGCCTTCCTACGAGGTTGTCCCAGAAAAATTAAAATAGCATTGCCAGACGTCATAATTATTTGGACTATTTTGCTCAATAAACATGTTTATCGTCCTTCCCTATGCCTATATTACCCTGCTCAGTCGCTCCTTAATTCTCCTATCAAGGCTTAAAAACAAGACCACGCATTTTCAGCCACGTCACAATGTAAAAGGAGAAGTTATCAGCGACGTCACAATTCAAGAGGAGATGTTATCAAGCTTACTTTTGTCAAGTGTAAAGCTGTCTTAGGAGGATGGAAAAGACCAGTAACAGAACAATAAAAAGATAATCGATTTTTTTTTCTTATAGATCTATATCATAAAATATCAGCTACTCGACATAATGACAAACATTTAGCTCGTTCGCTGCGCTCACTCGTAAAAAAGGTTCACATTGTGGCTCGCGGCTGATATTTTACAATATCAATGTCACATTGTAGAAAACCCCTATAATCTATACCTACCACACACCTTTGCGCCCTACGTCCATTCACACCTTACATATTTGCAGCCAATTTTTGTTGAAATTCCAGTTGAATTATTAGATATATCTTTTCATATGTATATATATTCCCTAAAAGAATTATATATATTTCCGGAATAAAATTGTGTCATATCATATCAAATGTTGTTTATTTACTATCAAATTGATGATTAATTATTTATAGGTTTCATAACGAGTGAGAATTAGATATCGATTGATATCAACTCGAGTTATTTAATTTCAATAATAATAAACGAGCCTATGGCGAGTTTATTATTATTGAAATTAAATAACGAGAGTTGATATCAAGCGATATCTAATGCTCACAAGTTGTTAAACCTATTTCTCTTATGGCAAAAAGTTGTATGTGCGTGGCCTATTTGTTGCGAGTTGTGATGCTACGGCCGTTTTTCTTTGCAACGCGTACTGATCTTTCTCTTATGGTTGGGGCCTGTTATCTAATTTGTAACAAGTGTATTGACACGTTATTTCTACAATAATTAACAAATAACTCACTTGTTGCGCCTTAAAATCTTCTTTTTATCAAATTTTATTACATTCTGAAGCGGCACAGAAGCCAGAAAATGCCCGGTGTTTATGTATGACACCGGAAGCATACCTATGACGTCACGTAGTGTAGGGACCAAAGAAGATAACATCTTTTCGCGGAATTTTCTTTAATGAAGATTTTACACTGAAATTGTGATTGAAATTTAATTATGAACTTGTTTTGCATTAGAATAGAGATAACTGTACTGTATTTGAAGCTTTGCGGACGTCCATCGGTAGTTTTACTGTCGCATACAGAGGGAAATTGAAATTGGAAGTTGTGCCAGTTATAATGCCCTTTGCTCCGTTACATAACCGTACACGGGTTCCTTTCTTTATTTCTTCGTCTATGATAAGATTTATTTTAGATAATGCAGACGATAAAGCAGACGAAAATCGCGAAAACCGGAAGTAAACAATCAGTTGTCAAGAAAAAAAGTAGTCCCGTCATGACCTTTTCCAGTGAATAATGACCTGATCAACGGCCAATGAAAATATTGGAAATTTACGAGATAAGCCAATCAAATTAACGTAATTTTGATATCACTTTTTCATATCACACTCCGTACGGTGTGATACGAAAAATATCTATTCACGTGGGAGTTAGATAACAGGCCCCAACCATAAGAGAATAAATGTTATTTATGTACATGTATGATTGTTGTTAATTAGTTTAAGCTTAATTTGGTCTCTTGCTTTGACATAAATACTGCAGATAGGTTTGAGAAAAACATTGTAGGGTGTGAACATGTATAGGGTGCACACAGACCTGAAAATCATGATTGTTTTTTATCCCCTTTATGTAAATACTGTAGCCAGGTATGAGTAAAATATTGAAAAATTTAAATGAAAAACATGAAAGATCGCAATACAAAAAAAAACCTGTCATAATAACACGTTATTTTGAAGAAATGGAAAACAAATAATATTTATTCCAATATACTTTAAACCAAAACTCAATTACAAAATTATTAATCACAAAACCAATAAAAAAAGGTGCAAAAGGACTTTGGGTGCGAACATGTAGGGTGCGAAAGTGAAAGGGACAAACATGAATGGACGCAAACATATTTTTGGGCGAACAGATCTGGATTCGATGTACATGTATAGGACACAGGGAAATAAAATCATAGAATTAACTGAGTATGCAGGACCAACGACTTGCACAAATTTGAACTCCTTCTTTATTCTAGATCTAGCTAATCCAAGCCTCCTTACCCTATCCAAAAAATAAAATTGTTGCTCCTGTACAAATGTTAAAATTTACATACGAACATTTATTCAACGTTTATGCGTGTCTCCAGCATTTTAAGATGGGATAAATTGTACTTATCACTTACGGGAATAACAATTTCACTTCAGGGGGGATGTTGTTTTTTAATGCTACCAATCAAATTATTTTATCAAAATTTAATACTTACACATGTTACATGTATTACATGTAGGTTGTTGGGGAAAATCTGGATTCAAAATATTTGTATTTGTCATCTGCCTAAAATTATTTTTCTAGGGGTGGGTAGCATGATTGATAAAAATAGCTAATAATAATCATAATAATAAATATATTCAATCACTGAACTAGTATATATTTGTTTAGGGGCCAGCTGAAGGACACCTCCGGGTGCGGGAATTTCTCGCTACATTGAAGACCTGTTGGTGACCTTCTGCTGTTGTTTTTTTTTCTACGGTCGGGTTGTTGTCTCTTTGACACATTCCCCATTTCCATTCTCAATTTTATTAAAATCTGTAAATACATTAACATGTATCACACCTAAAATTTTAGACAATTGAAAGTGCATCATCCGATTCTATTTAAACAAAAACAAAAATTTCTGATTGTTCAAACTAAGTTACTTCCAATAACAAGGCTTTATATGAGTGGGTCTTCATTAAAGGTGTTACTCTCTCCATGTCCATGTATATGCATACATAAAAAAAAAAGTTGATTTGTATTCAATGAAATTTTGTAACTTTTTGAACAGTTTATATGTAATGTATGTATATATACACTAGTCTCCTTTTGGGGGTTTGACAACGAAAACGAAGCTTATATTTGTAATATATCATGTAACCAGACTTAAAATAATTTTCTATATTCTATGTTTATTGCCACAGTGCACAAAAAAACCTGACAAAAAAAAATTGAAAGAGGGACGACATATGTTTTTATAAATTTACAGAATAGCCTTTCAAATATTGTACATGTACTTTTGTATGAAACATTATATTTTTTTTTTAAATTTCATATGACTTTAATTTAAGACAACAGCTGCATGTAAAATGTTGACATGCCCCAAGACTAAACCTTCATACGTTTCAGTCTATTATAATAACTCCTGTACTTATATGGGTCTCTCCGTCATTGTATCTTTTATTATTCATTTATGTTTACAAATAATGAAACCAATAATGATGTGACTGTGATGGTTAATAAATGCACAATTATTCCAAAAATGACAGCAATGCATCCTAGTAGAGTATCATCACTCAGAGTATATAAACATTATATGCATGTATATGAATGAATATAAAATGTATATTGTACCTGCATTCATTATTGTTTTCTATAATTGCAGTTCCAAACATCTCAAATGCAACAAGGGAGGAAGAGATATCTTATAAAGGAAAACAGACTAGGTCATCTGAAGACTGGAGAGAAGGGAGAAGAAGTTTTGAGCTAGATGTCCTTGCCACTGGTCTAAGAGCATGTCTTAAATGTGGTTTGCCCCTACAGCTTGGACATACCATTGACATACAGACATATGGTCTTGGATGTCTACTGAAAGTAGTAATTCAGATCTAAACAACAAATCTCGAATGTCTGAACACTTTGAATGAATTCAGCTTGTCTTTCTATCCATCAAAAATAATTTCAATCTATGATTCAAGAACAGCCCTGAATTTTAATGATTAATCGTCATCATTAGAATACATGTGTTTTAACAAGGATCAAATCTTTAGGTCAAAGTTCAGTATTCAGAAAATCAAACCAGAGAAAGCCTATTCTAAAAGCTAAGAGTCAATACTAAATTTCAATATGTAATTAATGAGTGCTAACTCCCTGGTTGTGTTCAATGCATTGAAGACCTCAGCAAAACTCACCTAATCAATTTGCTAGACCAATATTTTTATTGGAGAGCATTAAATATACAAAATACATGTACATGTGCTACTAAAAACCGGGGGTCTGTAATCTTGAATGGTATAATGTAAATTAATTTCCAATGTGAAATGGGAAAAGACAATTTGATATGCATGTTCATACCTAATGAAGCATTATAATAACAAAAAGAAGGATTTTAATATGACATGCTTCAAGCGTTTTAATAACAAACCGAGGATGTTACTATATGTACCGGTATGACATGACTTACTCACCATTTTTTCTATGTATGCCTTTTTGTCATTAAAAAGAAACATTGAAAAGATGGGGAGAGAGTAATGACATCTAATTTTGATGAGATTTTTGTCATACAAATACTGACGTTTGACCATTTGTCTCTTTATAAAATCAACCATTTTTTTTTCTTCAGGTACAGTGTTTTAATACCATTTGTATGCATGTAAACAGCGTCAGAACAGCCTTAAATTGTCAACTGTCGGTAGTACTCAAGCTAATGAGAGTTTCAACAGAATGGTTTCTGCTAAAGCACCAAAGCGTGTTCATTACAGTTCTTCTGAAAATTTGAATTACAGAGTTGCAGCAAGTGTTGCCCAGAAGAACACAGGTCACAGATACCTAGTTAATGTAAGTTTTACTACATTGGATTCATTATTATTTGGGGGATACTAATTTTCGTGGGTTTCGAGGGTACATGTGAACCACAAGTTTAAATTTTTCATGAATAACATATTCGTAATAGGCTATGTATACAGAGATTGGAAAAACCATGAAATCAAATATCCACAAATTTGCAAGTTTTCAGAAAACCACATAAATTGATATCAACGAAAATAAATGAATCCACAGTATATTTTGTAGAGCCCCTACTTGAAAAGGGGGCAGTATATAGTGTTTGTGGTGTCCTTGTGTCCACCCATTTGTCTGAAGAAATGCATATTTCCCAACCTTTTTTTATTACAACAACTTTTTAAGAGTTATGGGACTTTGACTGTGGCTCATCAAATTCAAATAAACATCCAAGGCAAATATCTTTGTATGTAGAAGCAGCATAAATTGTAAAGATTAGAACTTATCTGAAAACTTCACATAATGTTGACATAACACCTCTGTCTTGTTTTTGTAGGTCAGCATTCAAAAGAATAATTGCTCTTGTAGTGTAGATCTGTTTACTTAGCACTGATTATTTTGTTTTTTTGTACGAAAAAATAGTTAATATAGATATGAAGTCTTATTTGTTATTTTTCATTTTTCAGGTTAATAAGAAGTTGGGGCTTTCACCAGGTTACCATACTCAGCGCCTTGCCAGATTAAGAGACTATCAGCGTTCAAAGCAGAGGGCATTGGCAACTACAAGAGCATTTAGAAGAAAACGACTGGAAAAGAAAGCTTAAATGTAATTAATGTATATTTTATTTCAAAATATAACCAATTTATTTACCTGTGTATAAGAAAAATAATAATGTCCAATGAAAAACCATATTTTTCATTGTGGAATAACCTTACAAAACCACATCCATTGAATAACCTTATTTTTCAAAGTGGAATAACCCTTGAAAAGTACAACTTCTAGCAAGTAACCTCCAAAAGCCTCTTGTAACTCATAGATTAATACTGAAACACCATATATATATATTTGCTTTTTCGTTTCCATTAAATCAGTAAAAAGCTTGTATTGAAATTAGATTTGATATTTTTATAACTTAGATGGTAGTTTTCAAGACAAATAATATTTAATATTTATAGCATAAAGACCCAAATGGTAAAAAATTTAAAAATTGGGTAACTATTTTTCTTGATAATTGAAACAAATCTTTTTTCATTTAGGCACAAAAATTAAAGCTTGCATCTGCAGAAGTCAGAGAAGGTGTCTCCTATCAAACAGGATGTTCTCTTGATGCAGCAATATCGGATGATATTCAGTCTATTCCTGCACCAGTTATTACTCCAGGGTATCTTCCTTTGGAACCAAAGACCTTGAATGACAGTTGCATGACATACTTTGATGTTGAAACAACAGGACTTGGTAAGGATTACTTATTATGACAAAAGGCTCCAAGTATTTAAGATTTGAATACCTCTTTTTGTAGATTTACTGGGGTGTAAAAGAATTGTCTGAAGTACTTTTTGGAGAAGCACAGATTTGCTTCATTCTAAAAATGTGTTCATAGTAAATGCCTTTACAACCCTATAAAATTACAAAAAAAGCATTCATTAATAATAACATACTATTTTGTAAGGATCATGAAAAGAATATTTTTTTCCAGTTTTTTCTTTTATTCACCTGTGCACTGTATTGTGAAAGCCAGTGTCATCAGGAAGTTACATTTCATTTTGAAATAAAGGTTAATTTTAGAATGATGCGAGATTATTGTTAACCAATTCAAATAATGCGTTATAATGAAACATACATGTAATGTATATTATATGTTATTCAGGTCTCAGACAGGGTATATACTGTGACATTCCCGGCTTAGAGTTTATATCCCCTGAGCCGCAGGCGAAGGGGATATAAGCCCTAAGCCGGGAATGTCACCGAGTATATACCCTTTCTGAGACCTGAATAACACATATATTATGGATTACCCCTGACTTAATGTTATTTTCCAGTGCAGGTATTTGTTGACAACACATATATATTGAAAAACCAAACCTGATATGTTCGGCATACATGAAGGATTTTCTAATTTGCTGTGAACATAATTTTATCGTGTATCTAATAATCTATACTAACACTTTTAACATTAAATTTAAGTATTAAAAGTGTAAATTGCGTGATTTTGTATCAAAAATGTATTATTGACTGAATTTGACTACGTCACATAGTAAGCGGTGTTATGATGACGTTTTTGAGGTTCCAATTGGGGATAAAAACGTCGTATATACCCCGGCAGTTTACTGAATATATACTGACATCTCTGTGTTGTTATCCAATCACAAACCTCGACACATTTGTAATCCGTAATATATATATATATATATATATATATATATATATATATATATATATATATATATATATATATATATATATATATATATATATATATATATATATATATATATATATATATATATATAGCCCAGGTGGTCGTGTGGTCTAGCGGGACGGCTGTAGTGCAGGCGATTTGGTGTCACGATATCACAGTAGCATGGGTTCGAATCCCGGCGAGGGAAGAACCAAAAATTTGCGAAAGCAAATTTACAGATCTAACATTGTTGGGTTGATGTTTAGACGAGTTTATATATATATATATATATAGATATGAGTAGATGTGGTATGAATGCCAATGTGACAACTCTCCCTCTAAGTCTTCAACATGGAGTCTTTGCTCATACTAGACAACAAGCTATAAAGGACCCACAAATGACTAGTGTAAAACCAATGTCATGTATATTTGAGATCTACAAAAACATTGTTTCTTTTGTTGTTGTTTTTTTGCATCGGCTAAATTTGATAACAATTGTTTGAATTATAGAAATTTAAAGGATTCTTCTAATACAGTTAATGTCATCATGGAATTTATAATGCCTTAAAAGCTTTTATTCTCTTTCTGAAAGAAATTCATAACACTGTACTTGTTGGGCATAACTCCAAAATTGTCGATGTTCCAATATTAATTACTGCACTTGAAAAAAATGGTCTACTTAATAACTTTAAGTCATCAGTGAAAGGATTTATTGACAAACTTCCTCTTTTCAAAGAGTGTATACCAAATCAACCGTCATATTCACAGCCAAACATTTATAACACTTTATTTGGTGAACTGTATAGCGCTCATGATTCAATGAAAGATGTTGTTGCTCTACGTCGTTTATTTGAGAAAATATCACTTAATCTTGTATTGAAATCCAAATTCTCTGGCACTAATGAATCTGTAATGCAGTTGTATCAACACAGAAACTGTACAAAAGGTTTGCTTACAACACTGAGACCTCTAACAAATAGCAAAACTATAACGAACTGTATGGCTACGAAAATTGCTAGCAGAGGATTAGGTCTAAGCCATCTTAAACTGGCACATAAAGAGGGCCGACAAAAGGAATAGAGAATCTATTTACAGAATTATGTGGACATCCATCAAAAGCTCGTGTTACAAAGTCAAAAAAAATAATACAGGCAACATCAACCTATCTGAATGACTTGGAGGAATGAATTATAATATACATGTAGATATAGTTTTATTGACAAAATAGACTACTAAGCTTGATTATATTTGTAGTTGATTTTTTTTTACTATATATCAAATTGTAGATGAAAAAAGAAATTGTAATTTGAGTAAGGGTGGTGTCGTAAAATAATGACCCCTTAAAGACAGAAAAATATATCCTATCATATGAGTAATAAGGGTATTTTTTTTTTTAACTTTACAAATCTACTGTACACTTCTTATGCTGTACATAAAAGATTATCGGACCACAGATGAATTATCACGTTGTGATTGGTTAAACACCGTCACGTGGTGACCCCCTATGAGACCGTATGGGGTTAGTAAGTTTCATATGGGATTCATGACGCGTTAATGTCGACGTCATCTATTAATGTTGTTGTGTTTCATTGTTTATTTTTGAACAAAACGCCGCAAAAAACTCCAGCGTCCGATAAATTCGTTATACGGTTAACTACTGACCCCCTAGAGGGTGAATAAAATTCATAGGGGACTCGGCCTCCGGCCTCACCCCCTATGGATTTTACTAACCCTCTATGGATCCGTATGGGGTCAGTAGCGAACCATATAACTTATAATATGATTGCAGACCAAAAGTGTACAGGGAAGATAACCAAACTATAGATTTGTTCACGATTTATCAACATTTAGATGAAAAAAAGAAATTGTAATTGAGTAAGGGCTGCGTCCTAAAATAATGACCCCTTAAAGGCAGAAAATTATCCTGTCATATGGTTAATAAAGGTACTTTTTTATGTTTATTATTAGCTTGACGTAGGGTAATTGGATGTTTCATTAAAATTTACAAATCTACTGTACACTACTTATGTTGTACATAAAAGAATGTGATTGCAGACCAAAAGTGTAGATAACCAATGTTATATCTTTAAAAGGGGGTTATACTCTGTCTCATTCCTAATTTATATAGTTCAAGGGGGGGGGGGGCTTTTTTATCTGCATCTTAGGCAAATACCATTCAAGTACCAAGGAATGTCCTGCTGGATCTTTCTTGCCTAACATATACTTTTTTTCTGTCTTTAGAAAATATCAAAAAAAAATCATTCATCAAGTAAAGCAGAACTATACAAACATAAGGAAATGTTCGAATATTCAGATTTAAAATTATTTCTTTGGACAAAGATAGAAATAGAATATTTTATTTCCAATAACTTGGACATAAATTTTCTAAAAAAATTTTAAAAGATAAAATAGTGAAAAGTACAGGAAAATTTTCCCTCCAAATTTCCACTATATAACCAGTCAATAAAAACCTTCCAACTTTTGGCTTGAGGTGAAATTTTAGGTTTACAAAATGTATCTTTAGGGCAAAGTAACCACATTTTAAAGGTAAAATCATTTTATACTTTTATTATGTACTGTCTACTGCAGCATAATTAGGTGGACAAGCTCATCATAATTTGAGAAGGTAAAGTTATATTTTTCCTGTTATTGTAACTTTTTTTCCAAATCATGTACCCATACTTTTTGTCTGTAATAATTTAGCTTACTGTAATTGCTTTAAGATGATAACAAAAAAAAAGAAGATTCATTATTGCAATTATATTCTATGTCATTTATATAGGCCATGGTTGTTATAAAATCAGTGAAAATTTAGTAAATTTGGAAATTCTGGAATATCTTATTTAAACAAGTTTGTGTAATCTCATATTTTTTTGTTATTTACCGGATGCTGATGTTGTTGACATGTGAATACTACCAATAAATTAATTTCCAACAAATGCATTTACTCTTTTTTGTTGAATTTTACCCTTATATCCTTCTTATGACAATATACACAAATATGGTATATTCAGAGGTCGTTGCCATGGAAACGGTGTCATGTACATACCAATTTTTTTTTTTCTGACAATGGATATTGTCCCTTTGAGTACATACCCTTTTTATGTTACTTTAATTATTATTTTGTCAGGTTCATATCACATTAAGACAACTGTATCTTCTATGGACCTGTAACTGTACGCTTTTTAAAGAACTGTTCCTAGGTAGTGTGTAACAGGAACTCCGTTCAAAATATTTTTGACCATATGAATGGCGTTTCAACCATCAAGTTTCAAAGCAAATTGATTAACTTGTGTAATAAGACAAGTGTGATATGTAACAGGTGTAACGGGTAAAACAATCAGTTACCCTCGTTGAATAATCAAATCAGAGATTTCAATCTCAATCATGATAGTCAATATGCATTGCAAATTTCTCAGTAAGTGTCGTAGGTGATCTGTACCGTATGAAAGAAAAGTGTGTCATTGAGTAATCATCACGTATCGGATGCAACATCTTGTAAGCCCTTTCCTTTATGTTATTAACAAGAAACAAAGAGGTTATGAACCGTCGTGAGTCATTAAATTAGTACATTCATAAAGTCCATGTTATGTCTAAATAAAAATCAGTACAAAGTATGAAAGGTTCTATTACCAATTATGATTCAAGAATTTACCAAACAATTATTACAATACTTAACTTTTTTCAGCTGTCAAACGGAAAAAAAGGCATCCCATAAGAAATTGCTCAGTATGTTTGTGCCTTTGCGAGAGCATTATTAAGCGTACGTTTCTCGTACATGTCGTAGGATTGAAAAAGTATGAAAAAAAGTTATAATTCAAGCTAAGACTTATAAATTTGTTTATACAAAAACAAAACAGTATAAAAAAGACAAAGTAAAATTCCATCAGAAAAGATTTCTTGTGAATAATTGACTGACTAAAAAAAGATCGGACTGGTAATTAAATTTATAGTACTTTACAATATTCGATGTAAAAAAAAGATTGTAATGCAACTTCACCTTCTCTGAACATGTTTTATGCAACTAACCTATTAAACTGCCGGATAATAGTATTGGAAAGAATCAATCGATTCGCACTTTTCATCCAGTGCATTATATTTATATAATCCTATGGCAATATCAACGACATAAACAGTGAGAGAGATTTTTATATACCCACTGTCTCTGTTACGGATAAATGTTTCAAATTGTTTAGTGATTTTTTAAACTATATTGTGATACAATTAAAAGAATGTAAATTGGAAATGGAAATTGTTAAATTTGAAATTAACTTTCGGTTTCAACTATGTTACCCTAAATATATTCCAATTGTGTCGTTCCATTGATTCTTACACTACAATAACGCTAACGACTTGATAAAAAAAAAACACTTCTTTTAAAAACGAAAAAAAGTATACTGTTAAAAGTTAATAGTTTCTTGAAGTCAACATTACGTACACACTTACCCTGTTTAAGATGTCGGAATTTCAAGTTCGTTGTATGGAAAGCGTGTATGGAAAAAATTATATTTCTTCCTGAATAGAAAAAAGTGAATTTAAGAATAAAACAGCTTCTATTATTAAGTACCAGTAACCATACGAGTTTTAAAAAATAATCTTAAGTATTGTGTAACGGGAACTCGAACTCTGTTCAAAGTATTTAGGAACATATGAATGGGTACTCAAAACCGGTCAAGCAAGATAGATACGGACTTGCTATATATTTCATTTGAATTTAAACCTGAAAATAAGCAACCATAAAGTAAATCAACAAAATAAAGATTCTTGTGTTTTAAGTTTTGTGTGATATTTTTTGGGTCCAATAATCAGTCACCATCACTCCTGAATCTGTCAACTAAATAAATGATTTTCAACTTGAATCAAAATATTTAATATTCGTTTTTACAATTGTTAGTAAGAGAGTAATTAAAAGGGATCTGTAACGTAAAGAGAGTGTGACACGCAGCATATACGTTGCATTAGATGCAACATCTCCATTCTCTTGTAAATCCCTGATTTCTATTTACAAGAAGCAAAGAGGGTATGGCACGTCGTCAGATATTTAAGTACTGTAGTATATTCAGAAAGTCCATGTTATGTCTTATTGGAACTGTCAGTTCAAACTATGAAAGTTACCATGACCTATGATAAAATCATGTTGTAACTAGTACTTCAATGCACTAAAAAAGAAATCACATTATCTAGACATTTCAGCGAGAATATGCGATGTCAGGCTAACCAGTCAATGTATTACTTTTATCGGTCAATGAATTATTCAGTCCTTCAGTGTAGACAAGAATATCGATTATATTGTTATTTTTATAAATAAACTATTCTCAAAATATGAACTGTTCTTAATACTAAGGATTTTCTTATCCCATGCATATATTACCGTGGCCGTATTTGGAACAATTTTTGGGAATTTTGGGTCCTCATTGCTTGAATGTAGAAATATGCAGTAATAAGTTTTTTTTGCAGTAGTCAGAACAGATGTCTTGCAGTTCAATCCTTCAATGAACTTATTTAAATCCCCAGTCATACGTATGATCTGTTTACAGCAGACTGAGAGCTCCGGAGGGGTAATTAAAAGTTCACTTCAAAACATTGCATCATGTACATTTTTATGTATATCTACTCATGAATTCGATCTTTAAGGATCACTTTCACTACAATAACCTTTACATTGTATTATTGACAGTTACGACATATGGTCAACACATAACTGGAAAAGTAGCTTGTGTGCACGTTTAACGTAAACCTTTCCTAAATGTGTATTGGTAATTTATAAGACTATCTCTACCATATCTGATAAGATTAACAAATAGTGTATATATGATAATGATGATTAATTTTCAAAGGATGTTAACAGATTCAGTTTATTATCTCCATATTTTATATCTGTACAAAAAATATCTCACACCAAATTAAATTAAAGTGGTCAAAATCATAATACTCTTTTACGTAAATTATTCAGATTTAGGCAATAATTAAACATCTTTAATTTTCCTTTAGGACACACATTAGGTAGTATTCCGTGTGACACAACTGAAGACTGAGGATATAAACTGTACTTGTTATCATTACAATCAATATAATTATTTATGTAATACACCGAGGGAAAGGTATGTCTGGATAAGAAACCCCGTCGGCCGGAGGCCGGGGGGTTTCGTATCCAGACATGCCGTATCCCGAGGTGTATAACTAACTTACACCCCATTTTAAACTCTATATTGTTAACATTGATTATTAAATGAAAAAAAAACCGATAACATATATTTTATTGACAATATTAAACCATAATTTGTAAGATTTTTTTGTTATTATATGAAAACCCACTAGTAACCATTCGGGCACAGGACGTCTGCGCTTTTTTACCTGTAAAACGATAGGACATTTGCGCTTCAAATAGTATGGACATTTGCGCTTTTAATTTTGATTCACCTGTATTAAATTGACCGGACATTTGCGCTTGTAATTTTGATTCACCTGTATTAAATTGACCGGACATTTGCGCTTTTAATTTTGATTCACCTGTATTAAATTGACCGGACATTTGCGCTTTTTACCTATAGTCGACTACCTGTAATCTTAATGAGAAGTAATCATTACGTAAATAAATTTAACTTATATTTGTCATTAGTTAGTTCACATTTACACAGTGAACATGGATTTTAAAGTTATAGTGACTAGTAAAGAAAACAAATGTGTATGTCTTGATGGATTTTTATTTCGTTTCGACCAAACCCTAAAAATTGGAGACCTTTCATGGAGATGTACCGTTAAAAACTGTAATGCAAGAATTAAAACGGACAATGGGACTTCTATTATTTTGAGTCAGAAAAATGATCATAATCACGAACAATTCGACGACAGAAAAATTGAGCGCCATCAGCTAAGAGTGTATGCAAAACGAAAGGCTGCTGACGACCTCACACAGAAACCATCAAAAATCATTCGAGCTGGATTGAAAGATGTTGGTGAAGATTCTTTACATCCTAAGGATTTAAAGTCTGTTTCAAAGGCAATGTACAGAGTGAGAAGAAAATCCCAACCGAATTTGCCTAAGTCAAGAGAAGAGGTTCACACTCTCTTTGAAGGTTATCCTGTACAGACCTCAAAATTCGAAAATTTTCTTCAAGTCAACGACAGAGAAAATGGAATAATCATCTTTACATGTACAACCAATTTAGAATGCTTGTGTTATGTTGAAGAAATTTTTATGGACGGAACATTTAAATTTTGCCCTAAATTTTTTAAGCAGCTCTATACCATTCATGGATTTAAAAATGGGAACTATATTCCCCTTGAATTTATTCTGTTGACTGGGAAGTCTGAAGAAATATATCATCATTGTTTTACCAAGCTAGTTGGAGTTTGTGATGATAGAAAATTGACTTTGAAACCTAAGATGGTTCATGTTGACTTTGAAGACCGAGTTATGGTTGTTGTAAGAAATTTATTTCCATCAGCCCTCTTAAAGTGCTGCCGTTTCCATCTGTCCCAAGCCTGGTGGAGAAAAATTCAAGCATTAGGACTCCCTAAAGAATACAAGGAATGTACAACTGAAGTGGGAAAATGGTTGCACAAATTTTTCGGACTTTCTTTTCTTCCGGATTCAGATGTTGAAGACTCATTTGTTGAAGATATGATGGCTGAAGCACCTAAAGAACCGAGATGTTCCAAATTTGCAGACTACCTGACAGAAAATTATGTTACAGTTGAATCAAGAGTGGAAAAGGAGAAACTCGATCATTTATTTGAGATGTGGGCTAAGTACCAATCAGGATACATAACAAGAGCAAAATTTGTTCACTCATTGGGCTTCAAATATCAAGCTAAAACTGACCTGTAATTGTGATGACAGTACTTGATTTTATTTCTTAAGAATGTTTACTTTTAGCTGTAAATAAACTTTTAAACATATATGAACAATGTGCTATGACATGAAGGTGCTATAAAATAATTTTTAAACTTTTAACCATAAAGAATGACTTTAACTTTGCCAGGTCTAACCTGCCGGTCCCAAGCCCGGATAAAAGAGGAGGGAAGTCATAGATATATTTTTTTTTTTTTAAAGCGCAAATGTCCATTTTTACAAAAGCGCAAATGTCCTATGTTTTGAAGCGCAAGTGTCCACAAAAAAAAGCGCAAATGTCCTATGAAAAAGCGCAAACGTTCCGTGCCGAACCATTCTTCGTTCACTCTTTGACAAGTGAGTATGTTTTACATATGTCAAGGTTGTTTTGCATATTCCAAATAATCCTTGGGTTGATATGGATCAGCAGGTCAAGGTTGACCGTAACATGTATTCATATTAAAAACAAAAAATACGTCATGCTCCTTGTATGCATTTGTCAATATGGAAGGGTATGAGACGGACGACATTTCTTAGCAAGCGTTGGATTTGGTAGATGAGACTAATTAAAAAGATAAAGGCAATATTGTAACCCAAAGTACTTACCTGTATCAGTTTAATAAAGGTAATCATAACTATATTTTCTATCTTACGGTTTTATGGAGAAAAAAGGCCCCCCACCCTCTTTTCGAGAATGAACAAACATTCATATTCGGACCTGCAAAGGGATAAGTGTGTCTGCAATAGAAACCCGACTTCCAGACACGCTCAGCATACAAAGATACAAATATAATATTTCGTAACTTTCTCTTTTGCGGAAGAGGGGCTGATCCAGCTGGGGTACCCAACTCAAAAGAAAGGAACGGGGGTTCAAATAAGTCAAATACATTGATCTTTTAAATGTGGTCCAACCCCTACGGAACCCCTACCCCGGATCGGCCATTGGATAACGGGTGAGGGTCGAGAGTTAGAATCCCCCCTTTTTTTATAATAGAAACATATGACTGGAATAAAAAAAAAATATTACTTGCAGCAAAGGAGTAATGGAAGGATTTTTTTAATTTAAAATAAATGCTTTTTTTTTTCGCTTTTGGAATTTCTTTAAATGTTTTTTTGATATCTTTGATATTTTCCAGAAATCCCGCTTGTCACAGCATGTGGTCAAAATCCATTGTAATTCGTAACAATATATCTATTCAATTTACACGTGTTTCAAAAATAGAAACTATGAAGTATAACAATAGAGCTGGGGTGTAAATATGGTAACACAACTATTTGATTGTGTTTGTACATGTATACGTATACGTATACAATGACCTACTATTATTAACATATAGTTGTGTGAAGTCATAGTTAAAACACATTCCAGACCGATTGGTTCCATTGTGAAGTTTCAACATTTTCTCACTGTTTTCTCAATCTGATGACAGCCTGTGTATGTTGTTGTTACTGTGATCACTATTGTAAACGTTCTTCTGTCGATCAAGTGTTATTCCTGCCGTTCCATTAACTTCCTCATTGTATACTTGTATTCCATCGAAAGTGATACAAAGTAGTTTGATACACTATCTTTCTATAAACTGCGCGTAAATATCATCAAAAATGGTGTTACCGAACCTGTTTTAATGCATGAGCTAAACAATGAAAATATCCCTATCATTTCAATAGTTGTTTTAATAAAAGAGTTATCTCCTTTTAAATTGCTCAGTTGAAAAAAAAATATTCTAAAAAATTATAGCTGATATTATAAAGTGATATTTGTGTAAACAGTGTGGATAATGCAATAAACCACTTTTTTTATTCATACAATGAAAGACTTACCGATAATTTGAAAATCTGTCCACAAATTTGCAGCTTTAGGCAGTGAAGAAGACATCTTGTAAACTGTTATTTTAAATCCAAGATGGCGGCAGTATACAGTTAATCTGCATTAGATGTGTACTATGCGTTGTTCTAAGCTTCACTAACAGCTCTTTGTTTTAAATTTCAAAAACTATACCAGGAAATTATATTTATTGTATGTTTGTAAACATAATGATATTTGATATATTTTCAAAGTCTAAAGAGTGATCTTGTACGTTTCGGATTATCAAATAGGGATATGTTTAAGACTATCTTATTTTACATTAAAAATGGTATTCATATTTTTGTTTTACGAGAATATATACATAAGAAAAAAGAAATATTTTTTAAAGTATTTTTTGCAATAAACAAGTATGTAAGAATTGATTGCTTCTTTTTGTAATTTCATTGGGGTGTAAAAGCGTTGACAGAAGTACATTTTGTATCAAGCGCAGACGCGCTTTATTTTAAAAATGTGCGCTCGTTCAACACTTTTACAACCCTATGAAGTTACAAAAAGAAGCATTCAATTCTTATAATTACATTTTTTAGCCATGATCATGAAATTACAAATTTTATAAAAAAAAGATATTTATCCCTTGTGCACTTTATTGTGGTACCACGGGTTATCATGAATGAAAAGTTTTAAAGCGTAATGTAATTGTTGAACGAATATCCCGTGATGTGCAGTAAGGCAATCAGAATAAAGTATTATAATGAAACATACATCTAATATAATTATTACATAATTAAACGCAACAACTATTCATCAAGTAAATTATCTGATTTTGAAATAATTTATAAACTAAATCTATTGGAACATGAAGTATTTTTAAAGATAACCCTTCATACAAACAATGAGATTTAAATTATCCAATTATGTGGTACAGATTGATACTGGTTGTCCTTTTTCTCTATCTTGTATCTGACAAGAGCTTTGTTTCTACTGTGTAGGATGTGGTTTTTTTATTTGTTAAATCAGCATTTTACAAAAAAGTCACATAACAGGTATTATTTTCAGGGTATTTCAATATTTTCTCTTGTCCTTAATATTGTTTACTTTATCCTAGCCAATCAAAATACAGAAATTTTATTTTTAGTTTTGTTTACTAGTCTAAAGTCATTATAGTGACAAACAAATTGGTGATCATGTACAAAAATCTTCAAGGATTGTTGTTTTTATTATTCTGCTGTGGTAAGGTTTTATTAAATTGACGCACATTGATATTGTAGGGTGAATGTATTTACATTTTTATGCTGTGTTTTTCAATAATGAATCTATCACTGTTTCAAATCTGATGTATATGCAGCACTCCCAAATGTGTCCATCACCAAAACGCGTTCGATAGCCGAAAACGTGTCTGTTTCGCCAAAAGGTCTACATTAAATTCCGAATTCAATAACGGTTCTAATTTAAGATGCCCAAAAAAAAGTCCGACAGTTGTTACTCTCCTTGTCTACTTGAAAAACTCAAAACGTCTAAAAAGTGTATTCTCTAAAAGATGGACGAAAGATACCAAATGGACAGTCAAACTCATTAATCTAAAATAAACTGACAACGCCATGAACACGAAAAAGACAAACAATAGTACACAAGACACAACAAAGAAAAACTAAAGAATAAACAATACGAACCCCACCAAAAACAAGGGGTGATCTCAGGTACTCCAGAAGGGTAAGCAGATCCTGCTCCACATGGCATCTGTCGTGTTGCTTATGTGATAACAAATCCGGTAAACAGTCTTATTCGGTAGGTCACATTCATGAAAGGGAAGGGGGATTGTAGTTACGGCGTAAGGAAAATATCCGATATCATTTGCGGTTATTCCATAACGGTCAACCAACTCGTGATGGCGTCCGTAAAATTTACGAAGGAAGGATTTCAACTTCACCATTTGGAACTCTTGGTTTAATAGCATCTCTAAGATGTCATAAGTGACGCTATTACCGTTTTCACCAATTCAAAACGAGGTAAGACAACAAGTTTTGTATGATTCTAAAAGAGTCAAAGTCATTATTTCACATAGAGTAAAGGATTAGATATGCGTTAAGACAAAAAAAAACATGAAGACGAATACCACAATATATTTTCTTGTGGTGGTTCTGACAATGTGTCAATTTATAAAATAAGGCACTTCACAAAAACCATTACCATAATTTCAACGCCGGTTGTAAATATTTATAATGATTTTATTATTTTGTAATTTACGACACCTGCATTCATTATTCCCCTGTCGCAATATAACATGTAAAATTAAGATTGAAAATGAAAATCGCAATTTATTAGTCGTATGCATTTAAAATATTTTTTGTCATAGTGAGTTATTTTGTTGTTATACCAAACTCTCTTCTTAATATATAAGGGTATCACAAGGGGTATTAAAACATATTAAAAACAATATGTACTCACTTCCCTTTTCTTGTTAGCTAGATACAGACAGCTTTGCAGTTCTGAAACGTCATAAGTACACATTTTTGGTGATTTTGTCATGCTTGGATTGATGCACACATTGCCAAATAAATACGCAAAATATGTCTTATTATCAAGAACAGTTGAATAACAAACACTATCCTATAACGTGGAGTATCCTAACAACACGATCTCCTAGATTACCATTTGATACTGCATTTAAGGGCATATCCAACAGTTTATTTTTGACGGTGAGAATTTTTTCCCGTAAAGATATTTCATTCTTCAATTGACAGAGAATAAAATTTTGCCAAAAAAAATATTTGTTGTCGATTTCGTTTTTGCAAAAAATACTGCTGAAAATTGGACATTTTTGCAATTTTGAAGAAATAAACGGTTTTTTATTTAGAAAAAATAAATATGATTTTTTAATCAACATATACTTATATAATGGGGCTCAAATTGAAGCAACATAGTTCAAGATGGTTAGAAAAATCTAACTTTACCATTTAAAGAATTAATTCTTACTCAAATAAAGCCAAAAACGTCATGGTTATCCCCAAAAATGGCAAGAAATGTACATTTGAAATGCACATTTTAGATTTTTAAAAATATTTCTAACGGTGTCGATTTGACCAAAGTAAGATATGTTATTCTTTGAAAAAAATGGAACGTCATAACGTTTTGAAAAATATTTGTCACCATACTCGTTTTTGAGAAAAATCCAGTAATATAATATTGTTTACTCTATCCCTTCCGTAAGCCTCACAAATTGCGCCAAAAATTAAGACGTTTCGGGACGTTATATTTTCCCGCTAATTTTTCAAAGGCAGTGCGACGGTGTTGCAGACTGTGACTTTGTTGGATAGTTGTCTCGATAGCACTCATATCGCATCTTCTTATTTAAAATGGACCAGTATCTGTACGAGATAATAATTCAGTTACTTAGCTTTACTATTGTGTTCGCCAAAATTGTGAAACATGCAAACAATTAATCCGAATAATTCAGTCGTTATATTCCGCTGATCTAAGATTACAAGTAGGAGAGATCGATTACGGGAAGGAACTGAATTATTCGGGTTAGCAAACCATGGAATTACAAACTATTAAAATAGTCCCCGTCTCTGGTATACGGTATTTCATCCCTCTTTTAAAACAAACGAATTACACGTTAGAAATCCGTTTCTGTGTCTATAGTACAAAGCAGGGTTAATTTTCATATTATATTTACATTTGATGTTTTTGTTCTGATTATTCATTTTATATGCCACTTGACGTCCGTCATCCATAATCATCATTTATTTTACCGTTACTTTACAAAGAAGTGTTTTTCTTACACTGATTTATATTACACTGTCTATATAATTTCACATATCGAAATCAATAAAGATCATGTGAAATTTTGCAACCAAACACTTGTCTAAAATCTCTCCGACTCTATATTATATATTCATGTTGCAGTTTTGTTTTTTTCTTTCTTTACAGGCTTCTAGCTATAAAAAAAATCTGTATGTTGACTCTTAGTGTTTTGAATTATATGTGTCGTTGGGTTGCTGTCGTATTAATGTATACCTTTAAAATCTTTTTCATAAAAAAAGGATTGATTGGGTATAGAAATATTCACATCTCTGGACTGCTCTCGTCCAACAGTTACGTGTATATATCTCAGATGTATAAATTTGCACCCTCGTTTAGTCGAAATAAAAATGTCGTAATATCAGACGCATAGAGTAAGGAGAGTTTCGCGCTATCTATACGTTAAAATACCATCTAAATAAATGGTTGAATCGATATACGAACTTCGAATAAAATCTATAAACAACAACAAAGGTCACACGAATCTTCAAATAAGTCGCATCTGTTGCGCCTTTTGCAGTTGTAGATGAAAAAAAATACTTTGATTAACAAAACAGTTCAGTAAGACATTAACTTGGAGAATAAACGAAACGGCCGAAAAATGTTAAATGTAATTATAAATTGTGGCCATTTTTTTCGTGTGTTTTTGCTTTTATCACATATTTACAATATATAAGTATATGAAATTGATACGGTAATTTTTCCACATAAACGAGCCTGACTGCCGTGGTATAACGCTTCAATATATGAGTTATTGCATATATACACAATGAAAATTGTTTTCTGTTCTACTTCCCTCTACATAGTTTGACTGCATACAATGTAACCACTGATGTAGACATTGATTATTCAAACAAATGAATTCAAAGAGAAAGATGCGGAAAGAAATTCTAAAATTTTCGTTTAGAAATAAGATATAAAATAAAAATAAAATACCAAAACTGGAGTACTGTTTGAGACACTTATCAGTTGAGAACTAATGATTATGCATCACTATATGAAACTGATGAATTGATTGCTCTCGTGCTCCAGTGGCAAATATCTCACGCATATTTACGACGAGGCGAGAATGGATCTGAAGTAAATGATTGATAAATGTACATTATCAAGATATAAAGAGTGTACTAGCGGTAAAATGTATGCCGTACTAGATAAAGTTGAATAATGATCAAAATCTTGACTTAAGCTATTAGCCCCCACCCCCCAATTTCGAATTATGGTATTTCGATGGCTGTTTTTTTCCAATCCTGTTATGGACTCGCTGACTTAAGAAGGCGTGTCTAATTAGTCAAGACCTACACTGGTTTTTTGTTTGTTAAATTATATTTATTCCCTCATACATAAGTAAACACCAACATCGTCAGATATTTTCCACTTGTATGTCAGTGTATATATTGACAATGTTTTCCTAGTTCAATGTTTTTTTATTACTGTGTCATCTTTTGTTTTACATTGTTTTCCGGTTAAAGGTCGTATTTATTTAAAGAGCTACTGTAAATATATTAGCACTTCAACGCAAAGCTAGATGCATGATAAATGTTAGTTTTACGCCGTATTTTAATTATTTTTCTCAAGAAACCATTTTTTTTCATCTTTCTCAAGTAAAACCAAACTTTGAGTGTTTTTTTTATCCTGAATGACAATCTCTCGGAAAAGTTTGGTAAAGAACTAATTACAATTTGTGTTGCATTCTAATGCAATAATAAATCATTACGCATTTCCTTTCTACTGTATTGAAGATAATTTTCATAAAACGGAAACTTAAGTGAGTATGGTCTAGTAATGATTAAGATAATTGTAGTTCTTTTATAATAGACAAAAAGGACAAAGATATCTTTTAAGTTTTGAGTTCTAGTTCTGTTAATATTCTGTATGAGATTTTTGCCGATTCCCGCCGTGCCCTTTCCTTTGAGGAAAGAAACCGCCCTTTCCAGACGGCCATTATGACGTCGTTGAAACACCGTGAAATTACGGGGAACAATAGACGACGGTTACGTTTGTTATTACCTCCCCTGAAACTGTTGGATATGCCCTTAATTGACATCGTTTCACACTCTGTAGGTCTGATATTTAACCTAACATTTTAGCAAGTTCACAAGGGATATAAGGTACTGAAAATGCAATACGGTAGATTTCCTATTGATTCTGTCAAGGGGTTTTTGAACTGAAAATAAAAACATCTATTCAAAAACCAGTTGTTGTCATGATATAGGTTTTGTTCTTCATAAGTTTGAATTGTGATTGTAACTCCTAACGGGAGGGGACGGGATTGTGATTAATTTTCATATGATCATGATCATGATAGGACAACCAATTGGCGTATTGATAATACTATCAACAAAACGTATTTACAAAACCTAAAACTGGTGTTTATATGTTGCTAACTCCACGTTCCATAATAAACTATTATCCTCACAGTATCTGCTTCTGTTCTGTATACTACCAACCTTGATCTTAGTAGATTTCAGAGTTGCAATTTGTAACTGGAGGATTCTGGATTCGACTAAACTACAATTTGTACTGTGACATACATTTGTACTAGTAATATCGATATGTATATACGCGAATAACCTTTTTTTTATTTTCCGTTTTAGAATGAGCTGATGTAAAAATAACATCAAAGAAACCTTCAAAGATGTCGTCCGTTTATGATACTGCAGTTATCAAGAATATAAAATTGTGTTGTAACTTTTCATATGCCGTTGATGGGGATAAGTCAGTATGGACAGGTAGAAATCTAGTGTGTGCATATTATATAAAAAAAAAGACAATCAACATCCATGGTGGGCAGTTGACCAACTGAATGTTTATGATGTCAATGTTATAAATATTACAAAATAAAAAAATCAAGTAAAAGAATTTTAACGAAATGATATTTTATCCGTTTGAAAATAGAACTACAAACTTATTTGTACAGCTTATTTTCAAAAAATTTGCATTTCAATCTGAAACTGAGCACCCCACTCAAATACTGACCAAGATTTTCAAAGGGGGCGTTCACAAATTATGCTACATGTCGTTGGATACAGATAGAGAGTCTGGGCAAACGAAGTAAAGGTGAACATGATTGACCTACATGTCTCCTTCGTAGCGATACTTTACAGCTCTACAGCAGAATTGATTCAGAACCTTCTAAAAGACAAAAGAAAAAGAGGTACCTGGCGAAATTCTTTAATTTTACTTTCATTTATATTAATGGTGTCCTGTTATTGATTAACCTATATTTTAGTCAGTACATTTACAAATTAGCAGTCATTGTTATTACATGCTGTTGTTCCGATACATGCTCTGTATAATTGTTGTCTTAGTTAACAACTTTGGTTCAAAAACTCAACGCTTTGTTATGGGTTGAGCTCAGTCTTTCTTTACAAAAATGACTTTGCAAAGTTAATGAAAATGAAAAACTATCAATGTACTTGCATATTGATTTAATTCAAACGAACACTACCATCAGTATCATAGATGAACGCCATTTTATTAATATGAAGTTGTATAATGGCAACTAAAATGAAAGACTACAATTCAAATTAAAAAATATTATTGAATATTTGAAAGAAACCAACAAAAGTCAATTGAGGAATTCGATATAACAGATAAAAGATAATTCAAATTCGTTTAAATCCCTCGTAATATTTCCAACGACTCAAGATTACCTTCGTTATACAAATGTGAACAAATTGTAAGACAAACTGTTATATGATTGTAATAATAAAACCAAATAGTAAGTTCGAATTTTGGCAATTGCTTGTCATGGATTTATTAGGACAGTTCAACCATGTATCAACCGACCAACGAATTTGCATTCATTGACAATTCCTCCTTAATGTCCAAGATAAAAACATTGAAGGGCAATCATCATATGTTTTCTCCAAATGGCAACTGAGATACCAGACACCAACTGTGATAAATCCAGTCCTTCAGTAAAACTATGTATCCGGGTAACATTCTGTCTAATCCATTACGCTTCTTGTGACAATATCTGAAAATATACAACAAACAGCAGAAAAATATTATCAAGGTTGGGATAGGGTGGGTTCATATGTAATTCCGTCAGAGCTCAAATCACGCAATGAACAAATCAAGAAGAGCATGCAATTTTATACCAAATAAAAGCGGAAAAACCGCTTCTTAAAAATGTAATGTCCGTCAAAATTTAAAGAAAGTTAACTCTAGTTTAGCAGACGATACTCTCAAATTTATTACATTGATTTAATTCTTAAAGGGGCACTAGCTGTCAAATTCATATTTACTAATTCTAATCAATTTCTCATATTTTATTTATAACAATGTAAAACATCTATCCCAATTGTTAAAAGTCTAAAACAATAAACATGGCACATGCATTAAAATACGTTGCTTCGTTTCATGTGTATTTTAGTCTAGACGCCATCTAATTATTTATCGAGTTGACCTCTATTGTCTTCCGATGACCAATTAAGCGATGTAAACAGAAATATAGATATAAATAGATTAAGTATAAAAAAATAAGATGTGGTATAATTGCCAAAAAAAAATGAGACAACTATCCACCAAAGACCAAAATACAGTATAAGAAATAGATCATTAATTATAATAATAGAATAAGCAGACAGCTCATTCACAAGCCAAAAAACCCATACTGTAAAAATGTAAGGGCATACCCTGCAGGCACGGGACATATTCTACTGAATCCACACAGAACGAGTAACAAACCCTGCAGAAAATATAAAAAAGAAGATGTGGTATGATTGCCATTGAGACAACTGTCCACAAAAGACAAAAATACAACATATGCTGTTGAATTATTCCAGGTCTATTTAATTTCATATTATAGATACAAAATAAATGTTTATCATCGTTTTTATCAGTATTATATTGATTTTTAAGGATCGAATCAGTATATCCAATGATTTACCTTTGTTTCACATTCAATGTTGGCATTCACTTCCCTTAGATGACTTTACACATACAATTCACGCGTTATCCATCTCAAGTTTAGGTGTTAAATTAATGCATGGGAATAATTCATCATCAATTTTTGTTTTGGCTTATTTTGACAAATTCGAATCTTATTAGCTACAATAAACGAATTATTATTTCACTATTTCATAATTGATTCAGCCAAAAAAAATAATAAATTAGGTTTTTCATATATCTCGGAGCTAGTGCCCCTTTAATGATTAAATCTTATTATATAAAATTAAACGAACATAATAAAATATTCATTTTAATACAAATGGAACCCAACACATTTTTCGTTGTAAAAGGTGTTCCTAACTATGAGTGACAATCACTGATACAATTCAAAATGGCGTCTCTGTAAAGGGTTTTGATTTACACAGCTGTCAGAGAACGTCTAGCCTGACTACAAATTATGAGATATCTGTATTTTATTTAAAGCTCAGCCTTCGTTACACTTAGATTTAACTGTCGCAAATTGAGTTTACCTAGCGATGCGGAGTGGAGATAGGTAAACGGATATTTGCGAGAGTATAATCAAGTTGTAGGAACATTTGAGGAAGCCCCAGCTTTAAATACAATACAGTTATGTCCATTATAATGCTACATATCAAAATAAGTGTCATTTAATAAATATTTTAGCTAGTGAAATAGCATAAATGCAAAAGTTCGTGAAGCTATTGCATCGTCTTTAGTATCTAAACAATAGGCAAAAAAGAAGATTTTGAGGCTCAAATTGTGACTTTTGTTTGTGTTTTTTTAGAAATTACTTTCCCCAAAAAAACGGAATTCAAAATGGTGTCTTTCTTAGTTGCGGACAGGTATAACGTGGAATCCAACCCCTCAAAATATTAAGAAACGTCCAATGAAAATTATCGTTACACACTAATTGCATTAGAATGACGCACATACATGAAACCTAAAAAAGATACAAGCTATTTTTTTCTTGTTCTTAAATATTCGATTGAAAAAAAAACTGAGTAAAAAAGCTATTTGTCATAACAACGTTCATGACGTTATACATGTAAAACAATGTATTCAGGTTATTGAGATCACCCCCATAATTTAGTGTGCTTCGTGTTGCTCAGTCTTTAGTTTTCTATGTTGTTTCTTGTGTACTATTATTTGTCTGTTTGTCTTTTTTTCATTTTAGCCATGGTGTTGTCAGTATATTTTTGATTTATGAGTTTGACTGTTTCATCTTGAATCTTTCGCCCTTCTTTAATTAATGAACTGAAAACATTCCAACTGCCGAATATCAAAATTTAGCAGTCTCAATCAGTTTTCTATAACAGTCTTGACAGCAGTTACATAATGATTTGCATTTCAATACTGCTTTAAACCATTTACATGCCCCTCAAAATACTTTCCTACAGCAACATTGAACGACATCTTGATGTTTCTCCTGCAAGCTTTGACCAGTATGGTACCATGCACCATCAACTTTTTTTCAAGCAAATTAATCTTGTGAATGCATACAATTTTTGCAACTTAAAGGTTGCTTAAAAACCCTATCTTAGTATGCTTCACTTGTTGTCGGTTGCAGTAGTGGATCTCCAGCCGTGGTCAATAAGCCTGAGAATACTCTCACGTCTAACGGCTATTTTTTCAGACAATCTAGACCCGGATGTTAAATGAAAGTTTAAATGCTGGAATCGATGGGTCACAGTGAAAACTGTCTAAATACGAGAAAATAAATGGTTGAAGGTAGATGAAACTTACATAAATGAAGAGAGAAATAAAAAAATGAACAAATTGAGGCTCCATTTATATTGATCCAAGTGGGGTTTAGAAGCAACGGAGCAGCGAATCAATTTTGGAAGGGCAAAAGTAGAAAAAAACACGTCATGATATGGGACGAGCTCTGACTTATACGCATTTGCGTTTTGGCTGACACCAACACACACATTAATAAGTGAATAATTGACTCAACGAACCAAATATTCATCTTACTTTCGAGATAGTTGTCTCAAAAAATCATGTAAGTGTCTTATTTTGTAAATATAAAAAAAAAGATGTGGTTCTATTGTATTCAAGAAACTTTTATAACTTATAAAAAGTGTGCAGCTGACATTGGTATTCGCTTTTTCTAAAAAAAAAAAAAAGTGTGTTATTTCAAATCGTTAGCGTTGTTTTAGTGTTAAAATCATTGTAACATGGTTAACAAGAGAGATATAAGTTGACATAGTTGAAACCGAAAGTAAATTTTAAGTTCCATATACTAGTATACTTCTTGTAATTATATTACAACATAATTATTATTTTTGAAGTAAACAATATTCATACATTTATTCCTGATCGGTGTACGTGTATGGCACGCCGTTATTATATTTATTCAATTTCGAGATATCTTATTTAGTTAAATAAGATATCTGATAAACTAATTGAGATATCTTAATAACAAAATGAGATATCTTATATATTAATTGAGATATCTGATTTATTAAATAAGATATCTTATATATTAAATAAGAAATCTTATTGAAATGTTTATAAAGATATCTTATTAAATATATAAGATATCTTATTTAAAATATAAGATATCTCTATTAATTTATAAGATATCTTTTATATAGTTAATAATAGAGATATCTTATTTACTTAATAAGATATCTTCATAAGTTAATAAGATATCTCTATTAGTTTATAAGATATCTCTTTTAATTCATAAGATATCTCTATTACTTTATAAGATATCTCTATTAATTAATAAGATATCTTATACAGTATTTATTTAAAAGATATCTTTATAAGGAAGTAAGATATCTTATATACTTTATAAGATATCTTAGTAATTAATAGAGATATCTTATTAACTTATAGAGATATCTTATACACTAATAGAGATATCTTATAAACTTTTAGAGATATCTTATTAACTTATAGAGATATTTTATTAACTTATAGAGATATCTTATTTACTTATAGAGATATCTTATAAACTTTTAGAGATATCTTATTAACTTATAGAGATATCTTATTTAATTGGTTATACAGATATCTTATTTAATTGGTTATAAAGATATCTTATTTAAAGATAAGATATCTCCATAAGTTAATAAGATATCTCTATTAGTTTATAAGATATCTCTATTAATTAATAAGATATCTTATAAAGTATGTATTTTAAAGATATCTTTATAAAGAAGTAAGATATCTTATATACTTTATAAGATATCTTATTAATTAATAGAGATATCTTATTAATTAATAGAGATATCTTATTAACTTATAGAGATATCTTATAAACTAATAGAGATATCTTATTTATTTTCAAATTAAATAAGATATCTTATAAAAATTAAAGATATCTTAATACTTAATAAGATATCTTGTTAAATAAATAAGATATTTTCAAATTTGAATAAATATAAAAACGGCGTGCCATATACGTGGGCTAATAAAGTATCTCTCATTGATCATGTAATTTACATTTTTCCATGGTAATACACAAATAAAGTACACTGTGTGAAAAGTGCAAATCGATTGAATATTATCAAAATCGTTAGCCTGCAGTTTAAAAGTTTAGTTGAATTTCGCATGTTCAGAGGAGATGATGTTGCGTTTTAACTTTATTTTGTACTTACAAAAAAGGTTTGTGACAGTGATGTTCGAAACATCAAATATTTTTATGTACTATGTTATAAATTTAATTTTTAATCAATCAATTATTCTTCACAAGGAAACTTTAAATTGAAGATAGAGAAAATATCTGTTTCTTTTGCATTTTTGTATATTTTCTGTATTATACTCTATTTTTGCATAAACATAAAAACAGTCAGTCTTTGGTCGAATTATAAAAAAGTTCGAAACCTTTTCTGATACTCTCGTATAGGCAGAAACATGCAAAACAATTTTTTGAGTGATGCTGTTTTCGTTTTGCATCTGAAAAAGACATACATTGTACTATTGTATTTTTGTTTGGTAAACATTTGAATCATAATGGGTAACTTCCATATATTGTACTGACTGTTAAATGAGACATAACATGGACTTTCTGAATAAATTACCTTAATGATTCACGGCAAGTCATACCAACTTAACTAATTGTTAATCAAATTAAAACCAGCCCTTTACAAGATGCTGCATCCATTGCCTTGTGTTTGATGAACGCCACACATTCTGTACGTTACAGATCACTTCCAATGTCTATCTCACTCACAATTTTTAAATGCATATCAAATTTCTCGACCAGTTGGAAATCAATAATTAAGTAGATACACTTTTTGTAGATGCATGAACGAGAATGACTGAGTATTGAACCCATTATACAATACGCGCAAAACTGATAACATAATTAAGTCAATATTTTTTCTGACTCAACAGTTGATAAACCATTCATATGTTCCAGATATTTAGAACAGAGTTCCTCGTGTGATCCTGTTACACAATTCGGATTTTTTTTTAAATTGTACAGTAACATGTACTTAGTAGTTACATCTCTTGTATTTATACATTCATGTAATTCCATTCAGGAATGAATATAATTTGTTTCATACAGCTTTCCATAAAACGAACTTTAACTTTATTCAGACATATTGAATCGGGTGAGTGTGTACTTACTGTTGTCTTTATGAATCTATTATAACTTAAAAAACGTTATTATTTTCTTTTCTAAAAAACGTATAATGTTTCAAGTCATTAGCGTTTCATTTTATAGGTATTATTGTTGTAACGACACATTTTGGAGATATACAGGTTAACATAGTTAAAACCGAAAGTAAATTTAAAATTTAACATTCTTTTAATTGTATCACAAAATAGTTTGTGAGCAAACAATTGTTGATATATATTTCCCTCAGTGGAATTGGGTATATACAAGTATCTTTCATTATTCCTGTTGTTAACATTTTGCCATAGCAGTATATAAATAAAATTCACTGTGTGAAAAGTGCGAATCGATTGAAAGTTACCAAAACTATAAGCCGGCAGTTGAAAAGGTTAGTTGTATTTCGCATTTTCAGAGGAGGTGTTGTTGCATTACAACTGTATTTTTTACTTACAAAAAAGGTTTGTGACAGTGATTTTCGGAACATCAGATATTTTACATGTATGTACTTTGTTATAAATTTAATTACTAGTCACCATTTGGTTTAGTCAGTCAATTATTCTTTACAAGAAAACTTTAAATTGAAGATTGAGAAAATATATTTTTCTATCGCATTTTTGCTTTGTTTTCTGACTGTTTCATCAAAATCTTATACTTTGTCAAACATTCAGGAAACACATGATGTTCGAATTCTTGCAAGGCACACACCTACAGACCAAATTGTTTTCGTAATCTTTTTTTTTCTTTCTTTTTCTTGAGTGATGTTTTTTTTCCGTTTAGCTGCTGAATAAATCAAAGTTTTGTATTTATTGTTAGGAAAATACTTGAATCATGACTAAACACTCTGAAAAAGGTAAAAATAAATTGGGTAATTTTGGTATCAATTGAAGGACTTGAAATAACTGTATAACCCTAAAACGATTATTTGGAGTAATTAAAAAATGTATTAAACTTTGATTCGACGAACTATTTGTTACTTGCAGTTCGGATCAAAAGTACACGTTTTTGTACCAAAAAACTTCCGTATACCAGTGCGTTTTAATATGCAATAACAGGTATGTTGAGTTTTTCATTTTATTGTTAGGAAAATACTTGAATCATAACCAAACATTCTGAAAAAGGTTAAAAAAAAATGTGGTAATTTTGGTATCAATTGAATGACTTGAAATAACTGTACAACTCTCGAAAGATTTTTTTGAGTAATTAGAAAATGTATGAAACATTGATTCGAGGACCTTTTGTTTACTTGTAGTTCGGATCAAAAGTACCAAAGTTCCGTGTACCAGTGCGTTCTAACAGGTATGTTGGGTTTTCAACCAATTGAATATAAGGTATATCTTTCTCTTAAAATTATAACCATTTTTTTTAAATTACGACACAACAGCTTTTGAATGGAAATATCCAAATAATTTCAAATATGACGTCACTTGGCGTTGCAGTTTTAACTTATTGTGATGTGTTGCATTTCGACGGGTTATGTAAAATATATAAAATTTACTGTTTGCCATAGTATAAATTATTCTAAATAATAAGGATGTTCTGGTACCTAACAGAAAACCCTGGCCGTTTTTGGCAAAAACGTTTTTGAATTTTTGGTCCTCAAAGCTGTTCAACTTTGTACTTGTTTCGGCTTTCAAACTTTTGTTTCTTCTGGGCGTCACTAGTAAGTCTTGTGTGGACAAAATGAACTTCTGGCGTATTAAAGTTTAAACTTTTTGCCTTTTGTTAGCTATTATTCGTGTGGTTCTTTGTCAATTATGTTCTCCCATTTATTAATATTGTCGTCCTGTAACGTTGTGTTGTTATTTTAATGTTATATTTCACATGGCCATAAAAGAGGGAGGGTTGACATGCCACAAAACCCACAATTTTGTCATTCAAAAATGTTCTGTACCAAGTCAGGAATATGGCCATTGTTATATTATAGTTCGTGTCTGTGTGTGTTTTCGTTGTGTCGTTTGTTTCCTCTTATTTTTGAGTGTGAATTAACATTGCCATAAGACGTGTCACGGTACTTATCTATCCCAAATTCATGTATTTGGTTTTGATGTTATATTTGTTATTCTCATAGGAATTTGTCTAATGCTTAGTACGTTTCTGTTTCTGTTACATTTTAATGTTGTGTCGTTGTTCTCCTCTTATATTTAATGCGTTTTCCTCAGTTTAAGTTTGTTACCCCGATTTTGTTTTTTGTCCATGAATTTATGAGTTTTGAACAGAGGTATACTACTGTTGCCTTTATTAATAATAACTGATTAACATTTTAAAATTATTAACACGCGACATACGTGACATTGAATAATTTTATATATGCAGATCATATAGGAAAGTAAAATATTCCATTTTTTCAGGATAATTAAATGGCTTCAGGACGTTTTTGTGATCCGTGCACTGAGGCAAATTTATCCGTTTCTGCAACAAAGTATTGCTCCGACTGCACAGAGCGACTATGTCCGACCTGCATTGAATCACATTCAAGATTCAGAGCATTCAAATCTCATCATGTTATAGATTTATCGTCTGTCGGTTCAAATATCCCAGAATGTACAAAACACATCTGTGAGGTCCATCCAGATATGCTTTTAGATTATTTCTGCACAGATCATGATATATTTTGCTGTAGAGCCTGCATTCCTAAAGACCACAGAAAATGTGAAAGCGTTCTGCCATTAGAACATGCATCGAAGGATGTCAAAAATTCTGCATTGTTCACCGACATAATAGCGGACATAAAGCATCTTATTACAACCTTAAATGATTTTAACGATAACAGAGAGTCGATCATACAATCACTTTTGAAAACCAAATCAGTAATAACTAAACAGATCCTTGCAGTCAAATCGCGATTTTTGATACAAATAGGTGTTCTTGAACAAGCTCTATACGATGAACTGTCATCTCTCAATCGTAAACACGAGATCGAAGTAAAAAATCAAAGAGGAAAAATATCACAAGTTTTGGGGAGATTAAAAGCAAGCGAGAACGAAATTGGTTTCCTAAAAGATTATGGGTGTGATAAACAGCTGTTTATATCCTTGCAGCAACAAGTAAAACACATCAGAAGCGCCGAAGCTAGTGTTCTGCAGATGATATCCAATTCAAAAGAAATCGAAATAACCTTTCAGGAAAAGAAAGATATCAAGATTGATTTTTTTGGACAACTGATCGAAACTGTTAAACCTTGTGAAGTTCAATACATATCAAAGAAATTTCAGCAGGCCCAGATCATGACAGAACAAGTAAAACACATTCTCAAATTTGAAAAGGATACGGAATTAAAACTTACACATGTGACAGCTGGGTTAAACTGTTTCAATGATCTAGCAATCACGGTCGACAATAAGCTGCTCCTGATAAATTGGTCATCATTAGATCCAAAACTTTATGCCTACAAAGACTGTAAAGATTATGAGGCAGAAATACTATTTTCTTCTGCTCCTGTTGGTGTCGTTGTGATACCAGGTGCAGACAGAGCAATTGTTACCCTTCCTGTCAAGGAGTCGATACAATTTATAAACACGACAAACATGACAAAGTACAACAAAGTAAAAGTTGGTTTTAAATGTTTTGGTATTACTGCTAGCCGTGAGAGAATTTACGTTGGTGGCGAAGGTGGTACTATCAAAACAATAGACACTAATGGGACAATTCTAAAATCAATTAAACAGGGATATGATGATATCTACTTAAAAGCAAGCGAGAACGAAATTGGTTTCCTAAAAGATTATGGGTGTGATAAACAGCTGTTTATATCCTTGCAGCAACAAGTAAAACACATCAGAAGCGCCGAAGCTAGTGTTCTGCAGATGATATCCAATTCAAAAGAAATCGAAATAACCTTTCAGGAAAAGAAAGATATCAAGATTGATTTTTTTGGACAACTGATCGAAACTGTTAAACCTTGTGAAGTTCAATACATATCAAAGAAATTTCAGCAGGCCCAGATCATGACAGAACAAGTAAAACACATTCTCAAATTTGAAAAGGATACGGAATTAAAACTTACACATGTGACAGCTGGGTTAAACTGTTTCAATGATCTAGCAATCACGGTCGACAATAAGCTGCTCCTGATAAATTGGTCATCATTAGATCCAAAACTTTATGCCTACAAAGACTGTAAAGATTATGAGGCAGAAATACTATTTCTTCTGCTCCTGTTGGTGTCGTTGTGATACCAGGTGCAGACAGAGCAATTGTTACCCTTCCTGTCAAGGAGTCGATACAATTTATAAACACGACAAACATGACAAAGTACAACAAAGTAAAAGTTGGTTTTAAATGTTTTGGTATTACTGCTAGCCGTGAGAGAATTTACGTTGGTGGCGAAGGTGGTACTATCAAAACAATAGACACTAATGGGACAATTCTAAAATCAATTAAACAGGATATGATGATATCTACTTAAAAGCAAGCGAGAACGAAATTGGTTTCCTAAAAGATTATGGGTGTGATAAACAGCTGTTTATATCCTTGCAGCAACAAGTAAAACACATCAGAAGCGCCGAAGCTAGTGTTCTGCAGATGATATCCAATTCAAAGAAATCGAAATAACCTTTCAGGAAAAGAAAGATATCAAGATTGATTTTTTTGGACAACTGATCGAAACTGTTAAACCTTGTGAAGTTCAATACATATCAAAGAAATTTCAGCAGGCCCAGATCATGACAGAACAAGTAAAACACATTCTCAAATTTGAAAAGGATACGGAATTAAAACTTACACATGTGACAGCTGGGTTAAACTGTTTCAATGATCTAGCAATCACGGTCGACAATAAGCTGCTCCTGATAAATTGGTCATCATTAGATCCAAAACTTTATGCCTACAAAGACTGTAAAGATTATGAGGCAGAAATACTATTTTCTTCTGCTCCTGTTGGTGTCGTTGTGATACCAGGTGCAGACAGAGCAATTGTTACCCTTCCTGTCAAGGAGTCGATACAATTTATAAACACGACAAACATGACAAAGTACAACAAAGTAAAAGTTGGTTTTAAATGTTTTGGTATTACTGCTAGCCGTGAGAGAATTTACGTTGGTGGCGAAGGTGGTACTATCAAAACAATAGACACTAATGGGACAATTCTAAAATCAATTAAACAGGGATATGATGATATCTACTTAAAAGCAAGCGAGAACGAAATTGGTTTCCTAAAAGATTATGGGTGTGATAAACAGCTGTTTATATCCTTGCAGCAACAAGTAAAACACATCAGAAGCGCCGAAGCTAGTGTTCTGCAGATGATATCCAATTCAAAAGAAATCGAAATAACCTTTCAGGAAAAGAAAGATATCAAGATTGATTTTTTTGGACAACTGATCGAAACTGTTAAACCTTGTGAAGTTCAATACATATCAAAGAAATTTCAGCAGGCCCAGATCATGACAGAACAAGTAAAACACATTCTCAAATTTGAAAAGGATACGGAATTAAAACTTACACATGTGACAGCTGGGTTAAACTGTTTCAATGATCTAGCAATCACGGTCGACAATAAGCTGCTCCTGATAAATTGGTCATCATTAGATCCAAAACTTTATGCCTACAAAGACTGTAAAGATTATGAGGCAGAAATACTATTTTCTTCTGCTCCTGTTGGTGTCGTTGTGATACCAGGTGCAGACAGAGCAATTGTTACCCTTCCTGTCAAGGAGTCGATACAATTTATAAACACGACAAACATGACAAAGTACAACAAAGTAAAAGTTGGTTTTAAATGTTTTGGTATTACTGCTAGCCGTGAGAGAATTTACGTTGGTGGCGAAGGTGGTACTATCAAAACAATAGACACTAATGGGACAATTCTAAAATCAATTAAACAGGGATATGATGATATCTACTTTATGGCATATGATAACATTCATGAGCAGTTTTTTGTTAGATGTTCTCAAGAACTCCTCTGTATAAATTTAGATGGAACTCTATTTTGCTGTAAGCACGTTTCCGGAATGGCAAGTGTAATTCACGATAAACAACATAACGTTTATTTCAGCGGTTTCCATAACAACACCATACAGAGAATGTCACTAGATGGGGAACACTGTGAAGAAATGCTGAACCAAGACAATGGTATTTATCATCCGTCTGGAATGTGTTTTAACAATGACTTCACCAAATTGTTTGTTATTAATAACAACACCAGATCCGTGTTTGTATACAACTGTAGATATTGAAATGTTATTGTTGTTTTGAGACAGTACTTGTATATTGATTATATTGAAGGACGATTACAAAGATGATTTGTTGTTTTTATCTTATCTTTCGTTCTTATAAAAATGTATCATATTGAAAAATAACGCACTAATGAATCTATGTAAAAATTTTCAAATTCATTAGATTGATATCAGAAATTTAATTTTGAAGTTGTCCGAAAAAAACCAAAGTCACCTCAAACATAACAAAAGGCAACCGTATTGATTTTGATTTGTCTTCAAAGTATCAAAAAACAAAAAACAACAATTAACTTATTAATATTTATCTCCAAATTACCCAACAAATAAGAATTGAAATATGTATATATATATATGTATATTTTAATTCTTTTTTTTTTGTCACCTCCTCAATACGAAAGTAATCTTCTTATCGAGATTGTAAATAAAGACAATAATTGTTTACTGATGTAAATATCTATTCAAAAACCAGTTGCTGGCATGATACATGTGATAAGAGTTATATTCTTCTTATATATTTTATGATGGTATAATACTAAACCCCTGTATTTGATATTTATATGATGGGGAAATAATCTTTTAATCAGTTAAATTGAGGTCTGGTGCTGGCATTATGTTCTTGTTCGTCTACTCAAACGAACAAAGTAATTATAAATAACAAACCATGCAAATATAAAAAAGAATATGTGGTATGATTGCCAATGAGACAACCGTCCATAAGAGACCAAAAATGACACAGAAATTAACAACTGTAGGTCACCGTACAGCCTTCAACAATAAACAAACCCCATACCGCATAGTCAAAATGACAATGTAAAACAATTCAAATGAGAAAAGTAACAGCCTTATTTATATATATATATATATATATAAAAATTTTAACGAAAAACAAATATGTTAAGGTGTAATACCACCAAATCATGATCCGGTTGCATACGAAAGTAGGTCTAAAAAAATATTCCCTTGAATTTGACAGTTGTAGAAAATTAACCCTGCATTTCAATGCACTTAATTTTTTCTGAGTCATAAACATGTATGTTGGGTGTCTGAAAGCATCATTCTTTGTTTATTTGATGGTCTTATAAAATATTTTGGAAAGTTAAGGTTACCTAGTTACCAAAGCAGGTAACCAGTAAATAATAGTGTAAAAATTGGGTTGTTTACTTCCGGTGCTGGTTACTTTCTTATATGCAATGAAATGTAGTGTGAAATTTTCACTGTAGCACTGGACAGGATTAAACTTTATTCATGCAAAGTATTTCTTTGGTTGAAATAAAGGTAAATACTGTACATTTTTTTTTAAAGTGCCAATTTAACAAAGACTAATTGGGGAAAATCAATGGTGGTATTACACCTATTTAGGGAAACTACACGTGCACTGGTGACCTCATTGTACTTTCATTTTTAAAAATTATTACTAAACTAGTTCATACGTTGTAAAAATGGACTATTCAGAATGGATTGAGACACAGAAAGCACGTTTGAGGGAAAATTGCCTTGAAATGGGGGTTTACGGGTGTTTGCTAAGTCAAATGGGTGGACAGACAAGGCTGTATTCAGTGTATAGTGTTAGGTTTCCTTGGGACAGAAAAAAAAGAACCTTGTATGGTCACAGATTTGCATACATGTTGCACACTGAGAAATTTGACCTGTCAGAGGAATTTGATGTGTCTCATCTGTGTCATCAGAAGAGATGCATTAACCCTGAGCACTTGTCTTTCGAGCCGCCTCATATTAACCAAGACCGCCAAGTTTGTCGTGGTACACACCCAACAAGGTGTCGAAAACACAAACCCTACCAAGACTGTTTGATTTAAAATGGTAAAACAATAATGGTTTTACAGAGAAGTCTTATTTTTCTTCATATGATATAATTTAATTTATGAAATACACTTTTGAATCAACATACATATATTACATTGAGACCTTTCTTATAGCTTGCCATGCTAATCCCCATTTTACGTGAGCCTCTGTGTCAAATGTTAAATCACCTTTACAGTTTTGTTTATACAACATGTGATTTTTCATTTCAGTGTTAACCATGAATCTGACAAGCATTCTGTTGAAAAATCTTATATGTGAATTGGTCTGCAGATGACACTTTAGCATTGAGGTATGTAACAACTAATGTCATGTTTTATTTTTGTTTTGGCCGCAAAAGTTTACAATTTGCCATTGTGCCATCTGTATTTTGCACCGACAAAACATCATCTAAACACTTGCCTTGGATTTATACACATCAGAATCCAGTCTCACATACTTTAATTTTATAATTCGTACCAATTTTTTTTTTACCAGCATTCAAAGGGACATAACCCTTTTTAAAACCATTTTGATGTATTTTTTATTACTCTTTCTCCTCATTTTTTAATGTAAAATACAAGAAAGTGGACTTTTTAGGTGTAAATCTATTAGAAATATACTGCAATAAATAAATGAAATGATTTTGATATCAGTAACAATTATGATTGACTGAAAGGGAACCGTTATTTGTCATACTCGGGGAACAGACCAAAAACTCAAGTTACATATAAGGGCTTATAGAAACTTCGGTGGAGACTGTTAACATTTATAGAAACAGTTCTTTCAGCTAAAACACTTTAATTGTTGATTTGACATTACATTTCTTTCATTTTTTCTGGGAAAATAATTACATTTGCTTTATTTTTTAGGCAAAAGATATCAAGTTTTGATGAAAAAAGAAGGAAGAAGGAAAATGGACCAAAACAGACCAAAACAGACCTTCAAATGAACTCTAAAAGGTGCAATAAAATTGTATATCATCTTAAAGTTGTCTTTTGTATCCTATTTAATTGTTTGAATGCTTAGATCATGAGTATATGATCAGATATTAGTCAACACTGCATTTTATAATTATACACTGAAAAAAGGATTTTTCGAAGAAATAAGACTGAAATCGCCGTAGGATATGGCCTTACATTATAGTGATTTTCTCTGAAACTATAGATCTGACTGAAACAAAACTTGGCAGTTATGCTTGAAATAACTTGCAATTGGAGGGAAAAAAATTACATTAAGTTTATTTGACATTTAGGTGTTCTTTAGGTGTAATACCACCAAATCATAATACGGCACATCCGGTTGCATACGAAAGTAGGTCTAAAAAAATATTCCCTTGAATTTGACAGTTGTAGAAAATTAACCCTGCATTTCAATGCACTTAATTTTTTCTGAGTCATAAACATGTATGTTGGGTGTCTGAAAGCATCATTCTTTGTTTATTTGATGGTCTTATAAAATATTTTGGAAAGTTAAGGTTACCTAGTTACCAAAGCAGGTAACCAGTAAATAATAGTGTAAAAATTGGGTTGTTTACTTCCGGTGCTGGTTACTTTCTTATATGCAATGAAATGTAGTGTGAAATTTTCACTGTAGCACTGGACAGGATTAAACTTTATTCATGCAAAGTATTTCTTTGGTTGAAATAAAGGTAAATACTGTACATTTTTTTTAAAAGTGCCAATTTAACAAAGACTAATAGGGGAAAATCAATGGTGGTATTACACCTTAAACATCAACAAACGACCACCACTGAATTACAGGCTACTGACTTGGGACAGGCACATACATACATAATCATGATAATGTGGCTGTGTTAAACATATTAGTGGGATCAAAATTTGGGATTTCTGCTCGCCTGGACAGTAGAGTTAAGCAACTTCATTCATGTTTTGGTTACAATGCACGAATGTGTTTTTCTGCACGTCGGTAGCCGCTGTTTGTAACATAACATTCAAATTAAATCCACTAAAGAAATATCTTTGTTACCAATCTTTTCAAGCATGTATAATCTTAAAAAAACATCAATCATACATGTAAGTATGAAAACATCAATTAACAACATTGATAAAATATAAAAGGGTAGGTGGGTGTTGTAAAAATGACCAACTGGACTATCCGAAGTCATGCGTCTTATAACAAAGTAATAAGACACGGATTTTCCGTTACAATTCTACCTGCTCATTATTGCTAGTATTTCGGAGTTTAGTATGACGTCCATTATCACTGAACTAGTACATATTTCTGTGATAGGGGACAGCTGAAGCACGCCTTTTTTTTGTTGGAGTTTCCCGCTGTTTTTAACACCCATTGATGGCCTTCTAGAATCTGTTGTTGTTTGCTCATCAGTAGGGTTGTTGTCTCTTTGACACACCAGTATTTCAATTCTCAATTTGATGTTACCACTAAGTAATGGAAAATTGAAAATTGGGAGGTAGAAATCCATGTTCGAGTCAATATCGAGGAAAAAATCAAATTTTGAAGCAGCCCTTATTATGTTGGTTATTTAATAGGACATACTCACAATATAGAAAAAAGAATATGTGGTATAAACAATTATCCACCATCTATGAAACGGGTGTGAGTAATTATGATCAATGGAACGGTCTTCAAAACCATAAAAACCCATAAAGTATAGTCGGCAATAAAAGGCTCCGACATGTTAACCAATATGAAACAATTTAAATAAAAGAACTCACAGCCTAATTCATTACAAAACAGTTGATGGAAAGCAAATATGACAGAAATTTACCAACGACAACCACTGTAATACACACTCCTGGCTTGCAGCATGCATATAAAGAATATTGCGGGGTCAAACATGTTCGTTAGCGCTCCATCCACTTTCTAACCTGGGAAAGTGGTTTTTAAGGAAAAAAAATAGAAAAATAAGTAAATTAGCGCTTAATTCATCAGAACGATACACAGCAGAAAAAACAAGACCAGACATTGTTCATTAGCGATAAATGAACTCACAAAAATATAGGCTTTTAGCTTTCAAGAAAATATCAATGTATCCGACAGTCAATAAAAACGAAATTGCTAATTGTTTTGCTTTTTCGTTTTGTCTTTAGAAGATCCTTTATGAATTCCGCGTCATATGATTAAATCAATCTTTAGGTTGAACATAAGAATTTCAAACTTAAAGCGTAAAACAATCCCGACATCTTTGCAAAAACGTATAATTTGTGAAAAATATCTTTTATCTATAGTATTTATGAATAAACATCAGACACTGGTTGTAAATAAATTATCACAATTTCCTAAACTCGAGAAGAATAAAGAAACTTCTAAGGACAAAAAGGAAAAACAAAACAATTAGCAATTTCTTTTCTATTGACTGGCGAATACATTGATATTTTCTTGAAAGCCACCTGCAGAACAAATGGTGGTAAGAATTTGAGAAAATGTCAAACATCATTACGATCCGGCTAATTTTTCCAAAGAATTAGTGAAGTTTAATATTTGCATTGTCCGTGTTAGAAAGTTAGTAATACGGATTTCATGATGATTACTAAAACCAGTAATTTATCTGCTTTGTTTATTTACAATTAATAAAAAAAATTTAAAGAGGGACGAAAGATACTAGAGTGACAGTCAAACAAATCGAAAATAAACTCAGTCCACGCCATGGCTAAAAATGAAAAAGACAAACAGACAAACAATAATACACATGAAACAGCATAGAAAACTAAAAATAAAAGCAACACGAACCCCATCGAAACTAGGGGTGATCTCAGGTGCTCCAGAAGGGTAAGCAGATCCTGCTCCACATGTGGTACCCGTCGTGTTTTTCATGTTATAACAAATCCGGTAAATAGACTTATTCGTAAGTCACATTCATGAAAGGGAAGGGGATTGAAGTTAGGAAGATATCCGATATCATCTGTGGAACGGTTATTCCAAAACGGTCAACCAACTCGTGATGGCCTCTGTATAATTTATGAGGGGATGATTTCAACTTCACCATTTGTAACTCTTGGTGCAATAGTTTCCTTGTGAGCAGCAACCATCTATCGAAAAAATTATGATAGGAAATTCAAGCACGGGAATATCTTATCAATTGGGAGATATATACCCCATATACAGGTGGTGCTGTAATGTTTCTTCTTAGAAATGGAAACCTAGACTATAGTGATAGAAACTGTTGATTAGAAGGATACTTGAAATGTTTTTCTACCGCTTGTGCGCCAATCTGATTTTATCAACTTGTCTTTTGGAATTTCTTTTTTATCTCCGTTGTTTTGTTTTTAATTGCAGAAATTATTTGTATAATATTCGTTTGATCAATCACTATTAACAACTGTCATACAAGTGGAGGCATGGTCAGTTATAAAAATAGTTTTCCCTACCATTTTTCTTATGAAATATCTGTCTAATTTAGGAATATGACCGTTTTTTTTTCAAATCGTCCCGTTGGTTCATAACGTCTAACGTATGAATAAGTCCATTTTTATGGAATTTCCTCTTGTTGAATCATTAGAGTTAATCATTTTGTTAATGTTCCGGACCATATCAGTATTTACATCATGTGCATGACCATATGCTTATACTTATACAGGTCTACCATAATCATATGGTCAAACCATACTCCTATGGTTGGAAAACAAATGAGTATTTACTTTTGTATATAAAGGAACCGGACCATTTTTATATATTCTTATTTCTTTGTCAAGAACACAGCTCGTTCTCCGACCAAAATCAACACAAGTTACAGACTGCAAGTATTCATCTTTCACATATAGTCTAAACATAAGTGTATGTGTTATCTTTGCTTCTCTAGTCTCAATTTAAAGCGCCTTTATCCTATAGTCACTTTCATACGAAACTGAATAACAGGCATTTTTGGAAAGTAAATGTTTCTGTCCTTTCTATGGTATTCAGATAATTATAGTTTTCAAATTCTTCTAAATGTAATTGCTACTTATTTTCGCTCATAGTTCGATCTTACAATAACTGTAGTTTTATATAAAAATTTAGTGACATAACGTATGAACTAATGAGATAGTTAAATGTTGATGTCGACATATTGTATTTTGTAAGGAAAATTTGAAAAAAAAAACAGACGCTAACTTTAAAGTGTCAGAAACATTCACTTTACTTTATTGATCAAGGAATTAACAGTTTCAATTTGGTTAAATAGGTCACATTTATAAACTATCAATTACCATCTCTAATGCCACATTAATCGTCTTAAATACCCTGCCCATATGGGTATTTATGCATAATAATGCAAATAATCATATGGTCCGGAACATTGATTCTTTTGAATAATCATTAAGATCTTATTTTTATATATCACTATGTTTTTTGTGTTCGTAAAGCATCTTAAACTCGTACCGGGTTGATGATTGTACAGATTTGTAACATTACATTTGTGGATTATAATATTCCTGCTCAAAAAGCTACAAGGCCCATCATATTTACAAGTAATATTTATGAGTGGCCTTAATCAAGGTAATATAGTATTAGCACTTCAAAATTTATTTTACCGCCTCGGTGGTCTCTTGGTAGCGTGTTTGCCAAGAGTCCAGGAGGTTATGGGTTTGAAACCTCTTTGAGGTCAAACCGAATACTTTTAAATTGTAATTTCTTGCTTTTCCGCTAAGCATGCGATATTGAGGAGAAAGAACAAAGACTGGTCGGCCCGGAGTCAGAATAATTATACGGGTAAGGTGACATGTTTTCCTGCGAACTGTTACTAGCAACCTATCACTTTAAAAATCCACACTCATACCACATCTTTCTATATCTAACTAATAGTACATTTACAAAATATACAACATTGAAAACTAAACACTAATCTGCACAAACCCCATCATCAACTAGGGGTGATCACAGTTGCTCGGAAGGGTCGTGTTGCTCCTGTAAATAAAAACCCGGTTAACCCGGAGATATATACCCCATATACAGGTGGTGCTGTAATGTTTCTTCTTAGAAATGGAAACCTAGACTATAGTGATAGAAACTGTTGATTAGAAGGATACTTGAAATGTTTTTCTACCGCTTGTGCGCCAATCTGATTTTATCAACTTGTCTTTTGGAATTTCTTTTTTATCTCCGTTGTTTTGTTTTTAATTGCAGAAATTATTTGTATAATATTCGTTTGATCAATCACTATTAACAACTGTCATACAAGTGGAGGCATGGTCAGTTATAAAAATAGTTTTCCCTACCATTTTTCTTATGAAATATCTGTCTAATTTAGGAATATGACCGGTTTTTTTTCAAATCGTCCCGTTGGTTCATAACGTCTAACGTATGAATAAGTCCATTTTTATGGAATTTCCTCTTGTTGAATCATTAGAGTTAATCATTTTGTTAATGTTCCGGACCATATCAGTATTTACATCATGTGCATGACCATATGCTTATACTTATACAGGTCTACCATAATCATATGGTCAAACCATACTCCTATGGTTGGAAAACAAATGAGTATTTACTTTTGTATATAAAGGAACCGGACCATTTTTATATATTCTTATTTCTTTGTCAAGAACACAGCTCGTTCTCCGACCAAAATCAACACAAGTTACAGACTGCAAGTATTCATCTTTCACATATAGTCTAAACATAAGTGTATGTGTTATCTTTGCTTCTCTAGTCTCAATTTAAAGCGCCTTTATCCTATAGTCACTTTCATACGAAACTGAATAACAGGCATTTTTGGAAAGTAAATGTTTCTGTCCTTTCTATGGTATTCAGATAATTATAGTTTTCAAATTCTTCTAAATGTAATTGCTACTTATTTTCGCTCATAGTTCGATCTTACAATAACTGTAGTTTTATATAAAAATTTAGTGACATAACGTATGAACTAATGAGATAGTTAAATGTTGATGTCGACATATTGTATTTTGTAAGGAAAATTTGAAAAAAACAGACGCTAACTTTAAAGTGTCAGAAACATTCACTTTACTTTATTGATCAAGGAATGAACAGTTTCAATTTGGTTAAATAGGTCACATTTATAAACTATCAATTACCATCTCTAATGCCACATTAATCGTCTTAAATACCCTGCCCATATGGGTATTTATGCATAATAATGCAAATAATCATATGGTCCGGAACATTGATTCTTTTGAATAATCATTAAGATCTTATTTTGATATATCACTATGTTTTTTGTGTTCGTAAAGCATCTTAAACTCGTACCGGGTTGATGATTGTACAGATTTGTAACATTACATTTGTAGATTATAATATTCCTGCTCAAAAAGCTACAAGGCCCATCATATTTACAAGTAATATTTATGAGTGGCCTTAATCAAGGTAATATAGTATTAGCACTTCAAAATTTATTTTACCGCCTCGGTGGTCTCTTGGTAGCGTGTTTGCCAAGAGTCCAGGAGGTTATGGGTTTGAAACCTCTTTGAGGTCAAACCGAATACTTTTAAATTGTAATTTCTTGCTTTTCCGCTAAGCATGCGATATTGAGGAGAAAGAACAAAGACTGGTCGGCCCGGAGTCAGAATAATTATACGGGTAAGGTGACATGTTTTCCTGCGAACTGTGTCTAGCAACCTATCACTTTAAAAATCCACACTCATACCACATCTTTCTATATCTAACTAATAGTACATTTACAAAATATACAACATTGAAAACTAAACACTAATCTGCACAAACCCCATCATCAACTAGGGGTGATCACAGTTGCTCGGAAGGGTCGTGTTGCTCCTGTAAATAAAAACCCGGTTAACAGTCTAATTAAGTAGGTCACATTCCTGGTGAAAGAAGAAGTAGATTGTAGTTACGATATACAGAACATATCCGATATCATCTGTGAAACATTTATTCCATAACGATCAACCAACGCGTGATGCCGTTCATAAAATTTACGAAGGGACGATTTTAGCTTCACCATTTGAAACTCTTGGTTTAATACATCTTCGCTAGCCAGGGGTTACGATCCACTCCCGCTCTCTTCACCCTTGGCGGATTGAGTCAACATTTGTGAAAACAATGTTTAGCCATCTGCCGGAAGATTTAAGTCATGTCCATTCCGAATACATTATTCTTGACCAATGGAAGCACTTGAACTCTTTAATTTGGAGGTAAAAACGCGGTACAATTTAACGTTGCGTCGTTTGTTTTCTCTTATTTTTGAGTGTAAATTGACATTGCGATAAGACGTGTCATGGTACTTGTCTATCCCAAATTCATGTATTTGGTTTTGATGTTATATTTGTTATTTTCGTGGGATTTTGTCTGATGTTTGGTCCGTTTCTGTGTGTGTTAGTTACATTGTAGTGTTGTGTCGTTGTTCTCTTATATTTATGCTTTTCCCTCAGTTTGAGTTTGTTACCCGATTTTGTTTTTTGTCCATGGATTTATGAGTTTGAACAGCGGTATACTACTGTTGCCTTTATTTAGTGTCTAGATTCTACACACTTGGTAAAGCCAGAAACGAAAATATACCTCAACATTCATACATTTGTGCATGAAACATACACAGGAACTTCTATAAGTTGATTAAAACATTCAAGTTGTCACTTAATATAGTCGTATGTTTAGGGATGTATAGATTTGTTGCACAATAAACACGTGGCAATTGTTTACAA